>CM052220.1:11071344-11103686 GCA_028454225.1 Lasioglossum leucozonium | reverse complement strand
TTCTTGTTTTGCAAAAACCGAAAAAATACCGGCATTTATTTAGGTTTCGACAGAGGCAGCATACCTTACCTTACCCTTCCGAGGGTTAACTATTTCGGACTTTCCCATTTCGGCATTATTTTTTGTTTCGAAACAGCATACTGTCGAGCGGACAGTCCTTGAATTTTGGATGGCGACCGTAGCAGGCAATCAAATAATAAAGCGCTTCAGACCTAATAAAGCATACTGACAAGGGAACATATTCAATCGGTACAAGCCGATTTTTATAAGACTTATGCGAGATATAGTTCTTTAATTTTTTTTCCAATTTTCATCGAAAATTTACATTAAAAAGTTACAACTATGGTATTCATGATCCTACTGTAGTCTCGTGTAACCGGGTTAACCCTAACCCGAATTCGGTTCGGTTCTCGTAACCCAAGTAACCCGTCTAACCGGGTTACAGAAGAATTCGAACCGGGTTAGGCGGGTTACTCTGGTTACGAAACCCGAACCGGGTTCGGGTTAGGATTCGCATCTCTGATCGTAATGCAGGAGCACGATGAACTGCAGCCGAGAACCAAGTAATGTCGCGACCCATTTTTGTTTTTCGCGGAATACGCACGTCGACTCGCGGTAGTACATGTGTATTTATGTACCTAGTATAGGTACATAGTAGCAGTAAAAGGCGAGCTGAGTCAGTCACCGTCAGTGACCAGCGCATCGCACAGGTGCAAAACGCGGGGCAGACCAGTGTGTCGGTGGGCGTCAGGGAGGCGCGAAGAAACAAAACGACAGTGACATACTCCGAAATTATGCGTCGCTTTAGGCGATGATACCTCGGCAACGAAAAGTCGTATCGGAATGAGAAATACAAGCCGTTTTAACGGGCAAAATTTTCTGCTTCCGTTCACGTTGCTCCCATGGGAATCGCTTTTATCATACATACATTATATCGGCGCCAGCGCCCCAATTTCAATGCTCACAGCTTTTTCGCGCGTACTATTTGTTAGATTTTTTATTCCTTATTCGCTGAATCCATTCGGACTAAAAATAACATTTTCAATTTTCAACAAATATATTTTAATAGCATTTCTATTATATGTATTATTATATTTAAATATATTTTAATAGAATCAAGTTAATTACAACTGTTTAATAGTCTCCGTATTATCTCGCGAAACGGTGCGCAACAAACCTTCTACAAAACGCAATGGAAATGCGAGATCCTTTAATAATACTTGTCACTAATTCGCACAATTTCATGCCAGTTTCATCAAGCTCTACATACATATAATAATAAAGTTACAGTGATGTAAACTGTATTACCGGCGCGGCGGTTGTTAAGAAAATAACTGGTTACCCTAATAACTGAGATTAATGCCGCAAAGTTATGTTTTGTTCCCAGATTTATGTCTGCGGAAAGTTTAACGCATTATGTACACGCAGTAGTACATGCGACGCTGTTTGCAAGTATTTTATGGTACTTGTAAACGCGATCTGGCGAACATTAAATAGCTTTTCGCGACTAGGAAGTTTTAATAAATAAAAATTGTAATTATGCATTTCACCTTCAAGATTATTTTCGACATTCGGCCGTCATTTTTGTCGCAGGTGGCACACCCTCGTCCCTAAATTACACTGGAGAACAATGGGACTATCCGAATGCGTGGCCGCCGTTGCAATCGTTTATTATAATGGGTCTGTACAAGACTGGTGTACCGGCAGCGATGTCTTTCGCCGAATTGCTTGCAGACAGATGGGTCAGGTCTAATTACATCGGATACGCCGGCACTGGGAACATGTTTGAAAAGGTAAGCCACCAGAATTTCCATATTTTTTTCCATTCTCCATCCTTCGCAAAAATTACCTTCGCCGTATCATTATTACGCGTTAGAAAACCATATTTTTATCTGGAGTAGTTTCCAAGATAGATTACCAATTTCAGAGGGTGGTTTCACCCGTAAAACTCGAATATCCATCGATAAAAAAGTATATGTCTCTTATTTTTTGCCATTCGACAAACCTATAAAATTTTATTGAAGCCGGAGAGGCTGGTTGTAAAAGAAATTGAAAATTTCAGAAATTTCCTGAATCTAAAAATTTATTAAACGAAAGATAAAAAAGTCCAAGGACTCTGTCCATTAATCAGTCCTGAAGGAAATAGAAAATCAATATTTCGTTTCGTTGCTAAAATGAAAAAATCAGGATTTCGGTGCACGTACAATTACTCTCGTCCCTTAACTTTGGCATTAGCTTGAACAAATGGTGGGCGGGGGGCCGGGGAGGATTTGCCCAGTTTTATTGTGGAAAAATGAACGGGGCTTATGTAGTTAAGGTAACTGACATACGTTCGCCTGGGGAGGGCGGCAAGATGGACTCGTAAAATCTCCGTAAAAATGTACCCGCATGAACGGACGGGAACCGGATTCGTTTGGGACAGAAAGAATCAGTGTTCGCCATTTTTCAGCCGTCCATGAATTTTCAGCGCAGTCGAAACCTTTCGATCCGGCTTCGTTTACGTTTCTTATACGGCGCGTTTTTACGGCCACGAGGACGCGCAGACACTTGAACATTGGTGGGTGTTTTATACTTCATCTCGGGCTACAGCACGGCGACGACGAAAAAGAAAATTTATGAAGCTCCCTCGCCGCTGTGTCGCGCCACGCGAGAAGCTTACGGGGAAAAATGTCAGCACAGATTCTATGTTTTTCTTTTTTCCCTCGTCTTCTTCGGCTCGCAACCCTTTTCTTCCGCCTCGGCGAGGACACAAACGCCGATGGCGTGTTTCAGGATACAGTTTGTTTTTCAACGGTGCCACCCCTCCGCGGTTTTCCATATTCTTCGTCCCGCGAAATTGAAAGTTATTACATATTCCCTTCATATCCTATCGCCCACGGTATTTGTGCAAGTGCGACCCACCGATTGCGACGCCTAGGGGATCATTCTCTATGGCAGTCTATGGGAAAATACACTCTTCGACGAAACGACAGCGCGTCTTAAATTTCTCGAAGACTAGGTATACAGAATTTCTACCTAAAATAAAATATCGTGGATCCGATCAGTTCCCAATGCATAGATAATAAACTTTGCCATAGGTCAGTAGTGACCTAGCTCCGGTTTTTCGTTGACAGTCTGGCATTCTGCCATCGTTAATCGTAACGATAAATAGAAACGGTAGACAGTGAAGAAAAATTGCTTCGATTTATAAAAATTTTTGCAGTCTTCGTGATTATTTACAATTGTGTATCTTTGTTTCATAGGCTTTAAAAAAACAATGTCTATCTGAAATATAAGTTTAACGGTAGACAGTGAAGAAAAATTGCTTAGATTTATAAAAATTTTTGCAGTCTTCGTGATTATTTACAATTGTGTATCTTTGTTTCATAGGCTTTAAAAAGACAATGTCTATCTGAAATATAAGTTAATTCTTGTATAAGTGTATCACAGAGGTATTTACATCACTTTTTCAGTAAAATGAATTTTTAATCAGTGAACGGAACGGTTGACTGCGTTATGCTTGACAACGCCAAGAATTTCCACGGTAAAGTCTTTAAGTTCTCTTTGTGTGTTTAATGCAACCTGTGATCCAGCGTTGTCTCGATGAAATATGTAACAGTGCTAAAGCTGCACAACGTATAGGGTGTCTCAATAAGCCTCTCGTATGCAATTCAAACCATATCGAAGTACGAATACGCTACGAACAGTATTGTTGTCATAGTATAATTTCACCTCTACAAGTTTATCTCCGTATGTGTCCAAGATCATCGATACCCAACTTCAAACTTATGCATATACAAAAATATAGAGGGTGTTCATTACCATACTTCGCATAGCGTATAAAAATTTATATGACCGCGTCAGAGGAAAATATTTATGTGGTTTATTTTTAACGTGACACCCTGTATACTGATCTGTAAGTACATCCAAGGGCCAGGAGTGTTTTATAAACATAAAACGCCAACCGGATAAAATTAATTTATTGCGAACGGTGACGCGTGAGTTTATGTGAAACCGTTTACCTTAACGCCGTCGAGAATCGATGTTACTTCCCGCTGAACTCAATAAAATGTTGGATAATTTTCAACTAGAAGTTGCATTAAGAATGCTCTGTGTTCCTGTTGCGGTTCTAATTCGGAGCTCCAGACATCGAACTAAATAGATTCCCGCGTACATCAGAAATTTAAAATTCAAATGCGTATTTCGCCGTTTCATCCTGGCTTTCACCGCCAAATACATCAAGACTCCCACATGCTTAAAGAAAAAAATAAAAATTCACTAAAAAGAACGTACACACACACAGTCACGCTGAGACTTTACAATTAAATTAAATTAACGCAGACATTCCACAATCTATTTAGATCGCAGAAAAATTTGCATTCCAGTATCATTGCAGGAATACTATGTCGGTTAACATAGCAGAAAGATGGATGAACGTTGTTTTAAATCACGAGGTACGTTATCTTGTCGAGATTGGCAACAGAATTTGCCAGGAAGAAAAATCAGACGGACAGAACAGTAAAGTTTTTCTCTGTGTTCCAAAAAGAGTAGATATCGATTCGACGAGACGACGCGATGCAATAATTCAACGCTGTCTGCATTGTTCGACCGAGAGTCGAAAGTCGCAGCAGGAATCAAGACAGGTTCCCTGAAATGTCGCAAACGTATTCCGCCATTGAACGCGCTGACGCGTAATCAATGATAATTTAAGACCGTCATTGTCGCGATTAAACAGGTGAAGCATGCCACCGTGCCCGGTCTTTGTTGTCCTCTACGGACAAGGAGCGCGTGAAGTATTTCACGTGTCGAGGATTTATGCCAATCGATACTCGCCTCCATCCGACAGTACCTATGTAGAGTGAAAGATGGTGGTTATCGCGTGAGATTTAAGCCACCACCGAGCCCAATAGGAAATTAAAAATCGTTTTATCGATACCATTTCGATGAAATATTCGCGCTGCTGGAAAATATCGAGCCGGCGGGAACAAAATTGAGGATTGCTCCGGCCAACGGCTGATAACTTCGCTAGCCCGGAAGGTTTTATGAATTATCAATTATCGTGACGGTTTTAGGGAAATGCCAGCCTCGAAGGAAAGCGATAGACTATTTTCTCCCGGCAGACGATTTTTACGATTAACTCGGAACTTCGATATTCGATGATACCAAGAAAATAATATTGTTCTAAAAATAGTTAAAGTTGTTATACTCTTTTCGCGAAATCGCAATTAGAATGCAATTCTTTTATAAAAGCTGAGGAGTATATCGCCGGTCTTGCCCAGTATATCAAAGATACTAATATGTATAAAATATTGTAAGATAATGTACCGTGTTGCTAATGACCATGGATGTTGAAGCAACATTAAATAAATAAATTGTAGTAGTAGTAGTTACAAATCTGCCGAATTATTTCAACGTAATGAGATTTACGATCTGTAATTTATGTCCGGAGCATGCATAAGTACCATACATTGTTGAACTGCAAATTTACATCTTAATTCAGTCTCGTCATCTCCGGCACGGTCTCCCGTTAATTAATTACATTCGTTTGCTTTCAAACAAGAGAACAAATGCAAAGAGATGCAAATAATGGACGGCTGGATAATGAATGTCTAAGCGACGTTCTTGTAGCAACTTTAAGCCGTCCCCGCGCCGTTGATCGTCGTACTCGAATTCATCGAGCTATGTCCGATAGTTTCAACACGAAGACGTTAGTAACATTTTTAAAAAATTTGAGAATTCTTTCATACGTAAAATTTGATTGCATTTAGCGCGTTGCTACCGTATAAATTGTTACCTTCATTTTCAAAAATAAAATTTAACAACTTCAAGAACTAACGAGACCGTTTTGTACAATGCGCATTTTTTTTTAAACAACATTTCCGATAGAAATATCTCTGTCAATTTTCACTCGAATAAAGCAAATAAAATAATCCTGTGAAGAAGGCGAATAAAGCTACTGCGGGTTACAGCGTCCGATATTGAAAAAAAAATACAAAAAAAACAATGTTTCGAAAAATGTCGATGAATTGAACGGAAAACTGTTTGTTCGCAAATTTCTCTTTTATTCCGAAGAATAACTGTGAAAAATTTTTACGCAAAACACTTATGCAAAACTTTAGTTAAATGTAATCCGAATCTAATCTAATCGAGATTAGATTGTATCTTAAAGGCACAGTTTATTCTGTTAGTTAACAGGAATGACAATGCCGTACACGATGCAGCACGCAACGTGTTAATTGAGCGGAATGTATAACGAGTATTCTGGACTACAGTTTTGTTCGGGAGCGGTTGCCGTCGTATTTCGGATCCGAATACCGATGCGGCTTGACCTTATTCTCAATGGACATGAACAGTTTCTCTCGCTCTCACTGTCTCACCCTCTTCGCCTTTTTCTTTCGTTCCCGCCGCTTGTTGTACATACATGTATAATTAGGTGCGCGCATAAGGCGTCCCCCCACCACTGTACACGGTCCACGGTAAAAGTTAACATTAGGCGATCCTGACGATCGCTGCGTGACTTAATTACTTCTCCGGGGCGGCCGCTTTGAAACAAGAACGTGCGATTACTTACTTTAATTACTCTTTTAATTACAGTACGACGCAATTACGCCTGGCCGAGGAGGCGGCGGCGGGGAGTACAACGTTCAGACGGGTTTCGGTTGGACGAACGGCGTGATCTTCGAGTGCCTTAATACTTTCCCGCGGTTACGGTACAACGTGACGTCTATACTGGATGCTGCGGACTATGGACTATAGCAGGTACGAAATCATAAAGACATGAATCCCTAAACGCTTACACAATAGGAGTAGGAGGAATTCCTCTAACGCCGCGCAGTTACAACCCAATACAAATTTTCTTTTCACTTTTGTGACATATTTTGAGATAAAGACGTTTCCATCGGTATAGCCGTTTTTTGGAAATGGGTTATTAATAAAAGGCACACTGATACTTTATACTTGAAATAAAAGTCTTTATTTCACGGCGCGGGAGGAAGCTCTTTATTCAGAGGAATCTTAGCTTCGACTGACTCTAAGAAGGAAACCAATTTGGAACCCCAAGTATGGAATAGGATTCGCATATCTCCAGACTGTTTAGGTTAGCCCCCCACAGTCCGGCTCTTGATACAAAGTATATACAAAGAATGAGTTGCTTCGAAATCTCTGTTTAGAATCGAACCTGAGAACGTTCCATCGAGACTTTGTAATCTCTACCAGAGAACGTTGATTTAGTTTTGATAAACTAACAGCCGTAAAGAAAATAAAATGGTACGGGTTAACTTCGTCTCGGTTAAACTTCTACCTCTGCCTATTCATTGGGATAGGAGATTCCACAGGTGCGTAGGGCTGGCAGTCTCCTTGCCGCTGGGAACAAACAGAATATTCCGTAAATTGATAGTGGTTTGGTAGCACTTATTGGATCTGGATACATTCCGCACATATCCGCTACGTTCCGGACGCGTTGCCCGAGCGACGTCATTGCATACAGTCTATTGGAAATCATGGAACGATAATACGGAATATTTTCTTGGAATTTCTTTTTTCTATAACAAAGTGAGATTAATGAACTTAACGATTTTATTTTGTGTTGCAGGTTTTATTGACGGCAATGCAGCGCGTATTTTCCAACGAATCTAGTCTATACGGAAAAACAGGGCAGCGCGTTTTATTAAACCCCACCGTCGCGTCGCTTTGATTCGATGCGAATCGATCTATATTTTAAGGAAGTTACTGTGCCTTGATGTGCCTACAGATTGTGATCATCCCTTCGGCGAATCGGAATTCTTGTCCGTATTATTAACAAATATTTGTACTTCCATCAATTGCTAGATTCTTCACGGGTCTCCGAAAGTCACGTTGGCTGTGTCGAGTATCGATTACCAAATTTTAGATGGATATTTCAAACGGAATTACATTTTTTAAATTGAATTCGAAAAATATACAAGCTTCACACAGGAATTATTTGGTTACACAATTGAATCCAGCAGAACTTTCGGTTGATACAAACGCAACATTAGAAATCGTAATTTATGGAGGTATTAATATGTTGAAATATTGAATCGCTGAAATTTCGTCAGCCTGTGTTTGCCATAGTAGCATAAGCAGTCCATAGTCGTCGATTCTATCGATAATCCACTTTCGAATTTCCTTCGAGCAGAATATTTTGAGTACTTCTTTAGCATAGTCGAGGAATAATCGGATCGAGATGCGATCGGAACGATGTTCGACGGCGTTCTGTCGTTCTGTCGCTCGATCGAACTTAACATTGTACACGTCAGTGTACGAACAGCGAGCACAAAGTATAATTTTGCGTGTAACTCTTCAGTATTCTAATTTTAATGCTAGTTTTTAACGGTGTGTTAGCGCGACTAAGGGAGAGACTAGCATACGTTTTCGGTCATTTCGTGGGAAGAATGACGCTGGCGACAAACCTCCAATTAGGCTGTTGCATCATTTCTGTCGTATACTTCGTCACAATTCATATTTTAATGTAACATATATTAAAACAAACATATACATATAGAAATTTACAGTACGCGAGCTTGTAAGAACACCTACACATGTGTAATGTGCGTTCAACTCTTTTAAGTAGATTAGGGTCGCCAAGCCCTGTTCGAATGTAGTCTTATAAATTCGACTACGAATTTCATGCATTTATGGAAAAACGGATAGATGAAATTTGAAACGGCAAAAACATTAAAAAAATTAAAACAATTATTGCATTATTTTCAATTCACTAAAACTATTTAAAAAAGAAATGAATGTCGATGTAACTTCTGTATCTTGCAATTAATGCAGACAATTATTATTTTGTAATCGTAATGTAATCGTTTAAATTTAAATGATCTTTTATTATATCACTGGGTCTCCTACGTTCGAAAGCTAGCAATTAAGTTAAAAAGTAAATTTAATATTAATTTATTTCATGCTGGGTATAATTCCATACGATTAAAATAATGCAACAACCTCGCCCTTTGTTTATTCATGCCCATGTGCGTTCTCAAGGAAACCTTGTTGTCGAGTATCATCGAGAAATTAACCAGTGATTCGAAATAAAAAAGATTTGGGAAGAAACTATTGTAAAGAAATTGATATGTATAAATATTGTATGTATATTTTTATTATACCGTTAAAGTGAATTTAAGGAGTATAATTAACGAAACAACCGTGTGTGTATTACAATAAAGAAGAATGTATTTTATCAGATTCGGAATGTTGCTATTCTTGTGCCAAAAACAATGTCCATTAAAAAAATTAATCATCACCGCAATCCTATATCTTTCGATACGATGATATTCTCCTAAATGTTGTTCCAGATAACCTGACGTTGCTGCTCTGAAATAAATGTAGATCGCCTTTGATTAAACGTCGGACAGTTTAATTAATTTTAATTAAACCTACGTGGTGCATTCGAAATGATGTTTGCAAATGCAAATTCTGATGCGTCCAAAAGTTTCGGTGTATGTTCATGACGTATGAACACATCGAGTGTTTTGAGGAATTAATACAAACGAATAGAATGATTTTATCATTACCGGAATCAGAATTATCGAAGAATTATTCTGTGAATTTGAGATTAATTTTTTAAAAACAGTTTGAACCGATAAAAGAAGTGTATCATTAGACGAGCGAGTTTCTTTTAACGAAACCTTTCCAACATTTATCTTTGCGTTGAATTAAATATTCAAAAAGAAAGAAAAAAATATTTGCTCTGTATGCGCATCTACATTCAAAATGAGCCTCTATGGGGCGACTTTTTCTTATGAACGTGAAAACATTTGTGTAGCTCGAAATTCGAACAAATTTAAATTTTTATAAAACTACATATTCCAATCGCGTTTTGTGCAAATACGTATTTTACTTTACATTTGTTTCTTCAGAAATTTCATCATTAACTGAGTGTTAATGCATGTTCTAGAATGATATCGATCAACATTTTTTAATGAGAATGGAAGATACGAACCACGAGGATGAACAGTGTCGAGGTCCTTACACGTTGCTTGCATAAGGAAGATTGGCAACGTCACTTTATGAAGAAGGGATGTTAAGTCAGTACCTGAGCCGTGTCAAAGGAACTCCGTCGCCGCTACCAACTGATATACGTGCTTTTCATAGAAGAGGAATTTTAATAGCCTTCTCTATTGTTTACTTTCTTTTTCCAACCTCCGGCAAATTGCAGCGGAACTATGCCTTTATGCTACAAATTCAAAGACTCGTTATACAGTACGATCGTTTAAACGAGTTCGGGTTTAAATATTGTACTATTTCTTTCAGCAAATGATCACAGTTCGAATATGAACAATTTAACAAAAAAAAAACAAATTTCTTTTTATTACGAATTCATACTTGTAACTTGAACTAATAGATTTTTTCGATAAATGAAAAATTAATTTACAATCCGTTATGCGACAGGGTATTCAGTTTTCGTTTTAATTAATCTGTGATATTCGATACTAGGCATTGCTCAAAGAAAACACTCGACGGGATGCCACTGAAAAATCGATGTTCCCGATCCGACATTCGAGTCCCAGCGGTAGCGTCGCGATAAATTACGATTTCACTGTATAACCCGCCGAACTTTTTCAGCAGCTAATTATCGACGTTTAATCTGAGTTTATTGACTTTTAAATCCTGTGGCTTGAAGATGAAAAAAAACTCGAGAAGATATTACTGAATAATCGTAGACAGTCAATTTTAGTCTAACAATTTCATTGAAATATATGACGGAGCGTAATATTTTCGTATAAACATAAAAAAGCATGCCAGATGAAACTACTTTGTAATAAGTGAACATTCCATTAGCAATAAATTGTTAACCCTTTGCACTCGAGTGGCGATTCAAAATATTGTTTATATTATTAAATATGGTACTATCTAATGAATTACTAAAGATTTAAGTATTGCATGAGGTATTATTTCATATCCATAAAATGAAGAAAAATAATATAGAATGGAGTTATACTTGGTTAGAATAAATGTTTAATTTTCAAGTTAAAATATAGTCTCGAGTGCTAAGGGTTGATAGAAGTGTTCTAAAAACTGGGGATCGCAGTTTCTTTTCTATTTTTCAATCGTACATAGAAGCCGACTTTAGTACGGATCGTGACGTTGCTAGTCACCCTGTCGATTGGCACTTTAGTGGGACAATTATCGGGAAGTGTTGTCATGTATTGTTTCGAGGAGAATTTATTAACCCGCGTTCTTGCGCAATTCGACCCATGCGGAGGAAAATAAAACTTAACTAATTCCACCACCATCACCCATCCCCCACCTCTGTTCTCTTTTCAGTCGGACAAAAACGAAAGGAGAGGCGCTCGACAACAAATACCATGCAGACAGCAATATCCTTGACAATTTTTCTCTCTTCGATCTACCTAGAACGCGCCCCCGCGACGCAACGCCGCGACTTGGATCGAATATTAAATTACCAGCCCTTATCGTTTCCGGTTCCATATCGCTTTTTAAACTTGTCTTTGTTCAATCGGCGCGTTCCAGCAAGCGCGTCGTTCCACGGATTTTATTACGCAGTTAAGGGTCGAAGTGAAATTGCGAAACGCGCGAATAACTTTCGATTCGCTCGTCGACATCCACCTATGGCAGCGAGGACAAGTAAAACGCCTGTTTGCGTCTACGTCCATAAACAACGAATTGCTATGCAATATTACTTTTATTGCTGTTACAACCTACTAAAAGTATGATAAACAGTTTCGGACGCCAAAACCTGTGACATCTCTGAGCTATCGTTTTAATGTAACGAGTTAATATGCATAATATAGTGTTACGGCGGCTGGTCACTGTGAAGTCGACGTAATGCCCGCGGTGGACAACCCTTAAGGATATAAAAGAGTGCCAGAGGGGTTGTCACGAAAGCTGTTGACGTGTCACGTCCGTAACCAGCTGTTGGGGGGCGGTTGCGTTGAGGCGCGCTCGAGGGAGAGCGATCGTCGTTTCGGAGCGATCGTCATTTTGGAGGGATCGTCATTTTGGAGCGATCGTCATTTTTCTGGGTACGCTCTCGGCCGTTGCGTGACCATCGTCGGGGGTCAGTCGCATTACCGCTTAGCATAGATGAACATTCTCCTGTAACCGACCATCGTGTATGACGACATCGAGTCAACCAATCGATCTGTGAATTTCGATCTGTGTAATAAACTAGTGTTAAAATATTTCTTCCGGTCACTATCTCCCCTTTCCCGGGTAAATTCCTTGAGTGGTTTGACCGAAAATAGGGACACGCGAGACGTAACAGACGAGCCGACAGTTGAGAGTTGCGATCGAACTGTCATACGGAGAAGATCGTTAGAAAACGCCGCTATAGCTTCGCTAATTAATATCTGTTGTATTGTTTAGTTGTGTATGTATGTAATGATATTTGGTCCCTTCAGGGTTTCAAATCCATTTCACCACCTCTCCCTTTACCAATCCTCAACTATCGCCTAATTTCCAATTTCAGCGGGACCTACTTTTTATTAAGGTGGGTTCCGAACCACCTATTCTGCCAACAACACGTGAAACGCACCCAGAGGGTCACTTCCCGGCTTTTTACCGAGCGGTCACCTATCCTAGGTGCGTCCCCCGCCCTACGCCGTTTAACTTCGGCGATCGAACAAGAACCGGTATTTTCAGCGAGGCAATGGTCGTTGACTGTTTAGTTGTGTATTCTATACAATAAACGGGAGAGCGCGATGCCGCGACGTGTGACGCGCCCGTCTACGCGGAGTGCCTCCGAATTACGCAACAATATGTAGGATTGAGACGGGGAAAGGACTAAACGCAGCGTACTGTAAAACAACGATTTAATAGAAAATGTATAAGTTCAACAATCACCCGTCTAGTTCGGGATACGACGAAGAAAAGACCCCGAGGCCCTGTGCCCGAGGTTTCTCTCGACTCGCAAATGTTCGCGAATCGTAACGGTCACTACGATTCTCGCTTGTCTTTAACCCTTTCACTGCGGCGCGACTTCGGAATAATCCATCAACAGGACGGCGCGTAATATTTATAGTTATATTTGGCGTATATTTACGCCTTTCGTATATATCGATGGACTTCTGAAGACGTATATTTACGCCTTTTGTATATATCGATGGATTTCTCAGGACGTATATTTACGCCTTTCGTAGTGAAAGGGTTAACCGTCGCTATACATCTCGAACGCTCCGCGACGCTTTCGCGGAGGAAACGCTCCCACATATATTTCGATAAAAGTCACGCTGGCGCAACGTAAAAGTAATTATATTTATATTGTATTTACAAATTTGTTTGAAACGCTGTTATACACTGTAAAATAATACGTAGAATAAGGCGTCCAGTTTCAAATTATAAATGCAAGGCACACATTTATCGAGCCACTCAGTCTTTGTCGGTCATATGGCTATCAACAATAGCAATAACAATTGTTATTCATCCAAATCCAACTACTTGTCTGGATTTTCGCCATTCTTGTAGCCCAACTTGAAGAAATCCTTCAAAACCACGTTGAACGTTACGGTGACCATACCCTCCACTCGCATGCGCGTCACTGCAAGAAAAATATAATTTGAAAGTTTTTTCTAATTTTATTAAGAAAATAATGGATTCCTAAACTGGTACGCGAGATCGCTGACAGGTTACACGAACGTTTCGCAATGCGACGCGTATCAAATGTATTGTGCTCGCGATTTTGACAGGCAGAATTGTTTAATTCGATTGGTCGGGCGTGCGGAATGTGCATGTTAATAGAGCCGACATATCGGTCGTCCTAAATACGTTGAATCCCCGCAAGTTCAATTAATTTAATGTCGGTAGTACGTCACCATAGGCGAACGTGAAATCGTTCCAAGTATTGCCTTACGTTCTCTTCCGCCGTTTGAGGCCAGTATCGCTGGATCAATTAGTTCTGGTCTTCGGCCGGTCAACCAGGCTGCAAATCGTTGCAATGTCGAAGAGGATTCTAGCATGTACACCGCTACCCTATGCAATCACCGTGGTTCGTATATTTTTCTCTGAACATTGCAAATTTTATATATATAGGTGAATTTAAAGCTCTAAACTGCAAAATCTAAACTATTGTGTTTTTATATTCTTTTATCAACGATAGATACTAAACAGCTTTAAATTCACCTACCGAAGTTCAAATTATTTCTAGTGAAAATAGATACCTCTTTTCATGGTAACCTGTTTTTAAAGGTAAGTGACATACTCCGTATCCCTGGATAACGTCATGACCGAAGATGTCCAGACCGTAAATTGACATTATCAGTTGCGGCCCTGCGATATTAATTTTTTTATAACGAATCGTAAACAATCCAAGAATGGTGACAATACAGCGCTTTTAATATAATTCATATAAAGATTATTTCTAATAATAATTAATTCTAAATAATCTGTGTTTGTATCTAAGAAATTGATAAAAATTTAACTGTTTTAATAAACTCCATAGGCATAAAAGGAAATAAAACATGTAAAAATGGAAAGATTCTAGGTCGAAAGAAATGTCTTTTCGAGTTGAAACAGCTTGTTCGTGTGCAAAGGGTTAAATTTCAAAATACTGTAAAGGTAAAATAAACTCGGTCTAGTTCCAACAGAATTGTTCAACTTACATCCGTGCGGATTGCTGCTTTTAAACGTGATTTCTAGAGGAAAATTCCAAACGGCAAGGTTTCGCGGGTCACTGCTGCACTTGCACATCTGCGTCAAACCCTCTTCGATGCCCTGATAGAATTTTATAAGCCGATACCGGTCGGCGTGTGGTTAAAATTCACGGTGGACAGCGTACATGCGTTGGATGCAACGTTAACAGCACGTTGGCTTGCAAAAGATATAAAAAAAAAAAAGAACAATGAACAACTCACAGCGACTACGGTCCATTCCGGTCCAAAGTGAAATCCATACTTGCAGTAGACGTTATTCGCATCGTAAAATTCTGCGTGCTCGATGGAACCTGTGATCGAGAGAAAAAATTCACCGTCGATCGACATCGCGGTCTTTCACAAAAGACGCGAACTGAAAATTTCAAACGAAAGGAACGATCTTCTTTCGGGGTGGAGGTTCTTGAGCCATACATTCGATTAAACTGCTGCCCGCTTTGTGTACGTTTACGCGAATACGTTGCCCTGGTAACGAAGCATGCGCCTTTCGCTTTTATTGAACATATGGTGGTGGCTAGAATAGAAAGGAGGATGGACTGCCTCGAAAAGGGCACTACCATCGACGAGTTACTGTTTCTCATCGGTGGTACTACTTCTCTGCTTTTTTTAAATAGGTATAATTTTAGAAAATATTTATCTTGATTACTACGGGTGGGCGGATAGTTATCGCTAAATAAACATGTGTAAAATAAAAGCATCGCAATTTCCTACGACTAAACGTGCAGCGATCTGACTTAACATCAGCCAATTCGTATCCACATTTCAGCCAGGGACCCTCCTTCACCGACGAAAGTTTCGTAGGAATTCACCGTTTTACAATGCTGTAAAATCTAGCTGCCTCGCATATTGTATAGATCGGATTCGTAATTAATTAGTTGTTCAAAATTTTCGCAATGGGTACTTGTTTTCGTAATACCCTTTACGTGTAAGACAAGGAGAGGCGGATTGTGCGATAAGGTTAGACAAAAAACTGTGTCGCGACAGTGGCGCCATCTATGGTGGCGAGATTGTGAACTAATTTTCCCTATCTTCCCCATGTGTAAGACAAGGACGGAGACAGTGTGCGACAAGGACAGAAGAGGTCTCGCTCGTGCCACCTCCTTTTTCGAGGCACTTCGAATCTCCTGGTAAGTATTAGGCGACCAGGAAATCGAGCTGGTATCCGACAAGGACGAACTTATGCGTTTTACGGAGAGCGACAAGGACAGACACAGAGCGCTCTCACTCACCAATCAAATCAACCGATAATTCATTAATTACTCGCTCCCCAGCAACAATTTATGCACTTTAGCGATTGGGGAATACGAGACGGACCTTCCGCTACTTTCACGTATAGTTTTCGATTGGTATTTGTTAGTTGTTAAATAGTTATTAAAAATTATCCGGACCTCGGTCCAGAAATGATCACAGAAATATTGACACCATCTTATAAATAAATTGTTTTATGACTCTACAGACATAATTTGTGAACATTTATGATCGAGGAAGCTGCAATAGATCTCCAGCAACAATCCAGTAGCAATTTCGTATAGATCGGACTCGTAATTAATTAGTTATTAACAATAGTCGCAGAGGGTACTTGTTTCTTCAATGCCCGTAATGTGTAAGACAAAGAGAAGTAGATTGTGCGATAAGGACAGACAGACCGCTCTCCCTCAACTATCAAATTAATCGGTGATTTATTAATTCCTCGCTTCCCAATAATAATTTATAAACATTAGCGATTGGAGGATGTCAGGCGGACCTTCTACTAGTTTCACGTATAGGTTTTGATAGGATTCTGTTAGTTGTTAAATATTTATTAACAATATTTCGGATTACAGTCCAGAAGTGATCTGAGAAATATTGACACCATTTTATAAATAAATTGTTTTCTGCCTCCACAGACGTAATTTGTGAACATTTATGCATGTGGAAGCTAGAATACACCTCTAGCAACAATCTAGTAGAAATATCGTGTAGATCGGACTCGTAATTAATTAGTTATTAACAAATTTTGCAAGGATACTCGTTTCTCCAATGCCCGTAATGAGTAAGACAAGGAGAGATTCATGGTGCGACGAGGACAGAGAACCCGCACCGTTACAGTGGCGCCATCTATGGTGGCGGGTTAGCGAACTAATTTTCCCTATCTTCCCCATGTGTAAGACAAGGACGGAGACAGTGTGCGAGAAGGACACAAGAGGTCTCGCGCGTGCCACCTCCTTTTTTGCGACGCTTCGAATCTCCTGGTACGTATTAGGCACACAGGAAAACGAAGAGGTATCCGACAAGGACAAACTTATGCGTTTTACAGAGAGCGACAAGGACAGAGAAAGACCGCTCTCACTCATCTATCAAATCAATTGATTATTCATTAATTACTCGCTTCGTAGTAACAATTTATAAACATTATCGATTGGAGAATATGAGGCGGACCTTCTACTAGTTTCACGTATAGTTTTTGATTGGATTTCATTAGTTATTAAATAGTTATTAATACTTTTCCGGACCGCTGTCCAGAAACAAGCTGAGAAATATTGACACCATCTTACAAATAAATTATTTTCTTACTTTCCAGACAGAATTCGTGAACATTTATGATCGGGGAAGCTAGAATAGACCTCCAGCTACAATCTCGTAGTAATTTTGTATCGATCGGACTCTTATTTAATTAGTTATTAACAATTTTTGCGCAGGGTACTCGATGTTCTATAATTGTAATGCGTAAGACAAGGAAAGATATAGTGTACGACAAGGACAGACATATGCGACATGCCACCAGCTCATAAATCGTTAATAACTCGGTAATTACGCATCGGATTCTAACAAAATTAGATTGGGTGTATAGTCGAGACTTCGTTCGAGATTCTTTTGGCCGAAACGTTCATAAATAATGTCTCTGCAATTCGAAAATTAATTATATCTGGCTAATGTTCGGAATAATTTGAGGTTATGTCAGGACAGGAGTTCGAAGAATCGTTAATAACAGTTTAAATGTAAACATATTGTTAAATGAAAATATACTCTGAAAGTTGCTAAAGATCCCGTCTACATTCTTCAACCATAAATTGTTATAAATTATCATCGAGAAAGGAGTTATTAATAAATTTTCTGACAGTTTTGTGTTATCAGGAGTAAGTAACAGGGGAATCGCAGCGCCTTCAAAGTTGGTGGCACGAGCGAGACACGCTGTGTCCTTGTCGCATACTCAACCGCTCCTTGTCTTACGCATTGCAGGCATTAGAGTAGCGAGTAGCCACTGCAATAATTGTTAATAACTTATTAAATACGGGCCCGATATTCTTATAATTAGATTGAGATGATAGGCAGAACATCGTGTTAGATTCTTCTAGCAGAAAAGTCCGTAAATTATACCAGTACAATTGGAATGTTAATTATTTATGGCATAGGATCGGAATAATTTAAAGTTATATCAAGAGAGGAGTTCAAAGAATTTTTAGTAATTGTTTAAATATAAACAAATTAGGAACAAAAATTGACAAGAAAACTTGGTAAAGATCCAGTCTACATTGTCCAACCATAAATTGTTATAAATTATCATTGAGAAAGGAGTTATTAATAAATTTTCTGACAGTTTTATGTTATCAGGAGTAAGTAACAGGGGAATCGCAGCGCCATTAAAATTGGTGGCACGAGTGAGAGTCGATGGTCCTTGTCGCACACTCAACCGCTCCTTGTCTTACGCATTACAGGAATTAGAGTAGCGAGTAGCCACTGCAATAATTGTTAATAACTAATTAAATAGGAGTCCGATCATCATGCACTTAGATTGAGATGTTAGGCAGTACATCATCCTAGATTCTTCTTGCAGAATTATTCGTAAGTTGTATTTGTACAATTGGAGCATTAATTATTTATGGTAAATGTGCGGAATAATGTAAAGTTATATCAAAACAGGAATTGAAAGAATTATTATTAACTATTTCAGTATAAACAAATTCTAAACAAAAACGTACAGTGAAACTTGCTAGAGGTCCACTCTACATTGCTCAATCATAAATTGTTATAAATTATTATCGAGAAGCGAGTTATTTATGAATTTTCTGACAGTTTCATGGTATCAGGAGTAAGTATCAGGGGGTTAGCAGCGTCTTATTTAATGAATTCCCCTATAAATTTGTTAAATTCAAATTCTATAAAATTTTCAATTAAATTAATAATTTTATATGAAAATTAATTAATTTTATGAAATTTTTATTTAATGTAAGTAGGTGGCACGGTCGTGGGTCGCGCTCTCCTTGTTGCACGCATAATCTTTCCCTGTCTTACACATTACGGGAGAAGCCTTCCAGAAATCGTTAATAACTAATCAATTAGATACAAAATCAATTACTAAATGTAATAAGAACATCCGTTAGAGTTCAGGCTATTTTCTTTGACTGTAAATATCAATAGCCTAATACAGAAAATATTACAAACAGAAAGCAGTACCATAGCATGAATAATTGTTGTCTCGTTGTTTATAATTATGAATGGCTTCGCAAGCTTTATTAATGATGCTTCACAATTGAAGAAGTGAGAATGAATCCTTGGCAACATTCTAGCAACAAGTTTGTTCAGATATTATTTATAGTTTAGTTGCTACTAAGAATTTTTATTTATCTCATATATCCAATGTGTAAGACAAGGAGGACTAGATTGTGCGACAAGGATACATAGTGTGTGGCGATTGTCGATAATGAAGATTTCTCATTTATCAACATTGTACATTTTTTAAATATCACGTCGGGGTCACCAAATAAGTGTGGAGAATTTCTTTAAATTAAACTTTTCAATAATTAAATATAACTTTCCCTTCACAACTTATAAATTCTTAATTTAATTTTTTATTTGAATTTGAGTTATTTATCTATTTTATAAATAAATTAACTTTAAATGAAATTCAACAGATCTTATGTTAACTCAATGAAGGTTTAATAAAGACTGTTATTTACAAACGAAAATCGTTGATATGAACAATTAATAAATGAATTAATATTTACAATGATCAATACGATGATGTCGGTAAACTAGAAAATGTACAATGTTGATAAATGAGAAATCTTCATTATCGACAATCGCCACAATTGTTCATTCGTTGCGCCCTCTATGCACGGATGGCAGAACTATTAACTGGATTCAGATTCAGGAGGTAACCGCCAGGATTGGTCGATAAGTGATCACAGGATTGGTCGATAAGTGATCTGTCGGTTACCTGACATTTAGATAATAAGTTCGCCATTTGCGCATAGATGGCGACAGAAGTGATGATTGCGGTTTTCTGCATTTCTCAACGACGTCACTAGTCACCCTGTCTATTGGTATCAGAGAGGATACTCAATATAATTCCTAAACTCACCACTCTAAATCGTAGAGGGCATACCGAAACCTCTGATTGTTTGAACAGCCGGTATTTCAGAACATGTGACACGAAGTCCTATAAGATGATATGTCTCTCCTTATACCTCGTCGGTGGTTTTACATTTCCTTTTATTACAACTATCAAGTTACGTCTATCTTTAGATAAAGTGCAATATGAAAATGATAAACTGCGAATTATCGGTAACAGGATCGAAATGGTACGGGGACTCTTGGTTCTTACAATTAGCCACTATTAGGCCCCCGATGCGTAGACAGAAAAGTCCATAAGTTGCCATATCTGTACTGTCTGTAGTCTGTGATTGTAATCGGTAACAGAGACTCTGTCGATAATGAGAAAACGATTTTCGTATGTAATGAGTTTATCAAATAAATGCAAAGACAGAGAGGATACTCTCTGGCAACGATTACAGTTAAATTGCAATTGACGATTCAATTTATACAATTGCAACAGTTCACTAGTGTAAAGTACAGGAATTGATAATTAAATTAGTTATTCAATCGTTGGATTAATAATTATATATTCAAATTCTCTTTATCGTGGAATAAATATGATACCTATATATGTTCATCGTAATAGATTTTTCTTATTTTATTATATTATTATTATTCGAACATTGACGATCGATGCTTTCTGCGTGTAAAATGGTAAATATTCGATGCTCAATCCTGGCCGTATGTTTTTACGAATTCATTATGTATACTTGTTTATTCATACGCTCTGATACGCAGAATACTTCGCATAGTCGGAATACTGCGATTCATAACGCATTTCCACATTTATACAGTAGAGTCGTAGGTATCTGCATATATACAAGCACAATACATTGGACTATTGTAGTGTTATTATTCGACATATGCGTAACAAAATTGGCAAGAACAACGACGAAAATATTTCGGGCGAAACATGTGGAGGGATATTGAACAAATTGTCGAAACAGTGTGCAACACCGATGTTCACGCAACGAACAGAGCCGAACGCTAGACCGTGAAATAATCGCGTGTACTCTTCGTTACCGGCTGCACAAGTTGAGCAGGGAGCTGCGCATTCGGTTTGCTGCATTTCGGTGAGCAGAGTGCAGTAGCGATTCCCAGGGATCAGTGCGTGGTGGTTCGCAGTCAAGATCGGGGTGTGAGAAGGGATTATGTATCGTTGGGTTAGTTCGTTCTTCGTGCCTGGCAGCAATTCGTATTTCGTGTTTCGTTGCGCGTAAGACTCGTGCGATCCTCGAACGAGGCACATCGTAATGGCTGCGACCTGACTTGGTTAGCGTGCATGCGAACTATCGTGTTCGCGTTACGTGAAGCAGACGAGCGAGAAAGGGGGCGAAGCAAGACGAAAACGAGGAACGCGAAGATACGTCGGGGTTTAGGGTTACGCGATTTCGGTGTCGCCGCGAGTGCGTGTGGTGGGCGAGGCGTGATCGCAGAACGACGGGAGTCTCGAGGACGACGAGCCATGAGTGAGGATCGTAGCGAAGACGATCCTATAATGGATCTTTGGTACAGCAATTGGGAACAACAATGCGTCGAGGCGTTGGAGGCAGAGCCGGATTACGAAACGCAACTGCACAACGAAAAAGAACTCTATTCCCAACAGATGTGGACAAGTTTTCAGACGACGGCGTCGGCCATCGCCCAGCTGTACAAAGGCGAGCTAACATCCACGATAAACACTGGCCCAATCGTTCGTGTCCGTTCTCCCTTGTCTCGTCTATTTAGAAGACGAGCCTCGAGGACCATGGGCAGCGAGATGTCTCGTACCTCGCCTTCTGTGGTTACCATTTTGCGTGACATCCATTTTGTGCGACGTATCGGACGATATGCCACTGTTCTCGCTTCTCGTTTGCTTCGATTTCCTTTTTTCGCCGCATATATGCATATCGATCTGATCGTGTAACCAGTTCCTTTCGGCTTTGCTCTTTTACAGATCGTACGCAGGGTGTCTCTCTATGGTTACCCTTCCAGACTGCAGCAGGTACCGTCACGTCGTTGTACAAAGGTGCGTGCACTTCTTTGGTCTATCTTTGTCAACAATGCGAGCAAGATAAACCTTCATTTTCTTTCTTTCTTTCTCGTGTGCTCGATACGTTTGTCTATTGCTTTCTCTCTCTTTCTCTCTTTCTTTTTTTCTCCTCTCACCATATATCTCTCTCTCTCTCTCCCTCTCTCTCTCTCTTTCACCCCCACCCTCCTCGCGTGTGTCTGCTTCTTTCTCCCTCTTTTCAATATTGTCCTTTCTCCGTCGTTTTTCCCCTTCCTCTTCTACCTCACCCCCGCTATTCGGTCATCTTTTTGTGCAGCCGTCACTCACTCGCATACACCGACGATGTATCTGCATATAGGTGTGCGTCAGAATGCTTTGCACAGCTGACCAATGCTGAAGGTCAGCTGTTAATTGATGCGAACTTTTAAGGCTATTACGAATATTTATAGAAAAGGGAAATAAACCTTTTTAATAAACTTTGTCGTTTCTCCGATGATTATACATATTATTTTGCATGTAAACGTAAACAATGAGGTAAATAAACCGGATGAAATTGTTTATCGATCACTGGTACCTCGGAACCTTGTTGTGGCATGATTATGGCCAGTTCGTTTTAGCATGTATTTTTATACCGTTGCTTAATTTTTGGGTAAAATGTATTCTGGTACCGGAACTTAATATTATTTCAATTGCTGCAGCTTTTGATAATTTATTATGTTAACACGTTCGCTGCCGCTGTGATTACCGGTAACATTATTGATTTCTTTGAATATGTTTGTCGTATAATTAGTCGCACTGAATATCAATTTATTTGTACTGAAATAAATTCAAGTGTAGAGCAAAATTCTAAACTTCATTATCAAGTAACTAATAATAATTATTAATAACTCTGGTCATTTGTACGAATGAAATAGCTGTGACTTGCGCGAAGTGTACAAAATCCATAAATCAGTCAACGTAATAACGAGTTTCTTGCATAAAGTAATTTTTGATTTTATGCTAATAGACGTGTTTTATGTATTTCAAATGTAAAAGCATATTTGGTTAATTTTGTCTGCTTCTATTTATGTTTCAATGCTTATATATTTATATGTATAAAGTATGACAGTTGTACATGAAAGAATAGTTATGTTCCTTTCATAACTGCAGTCGTTTTTACAATAGAAACCAGTAATGTTTTAATGTTTTTGTTATTTGTACAGTTGCTTACAATTTTGATCCTAAATGTAATGAATATTTCAACAGATTCAGTGGACAGCATGCGCCGATGCAGTGAGCTAGGTATAGAAATGGGTCGACAAAAACGTAGTAAAGAAATAATGAATTGGGCTAGAAAAAAAAGGCGTATGATTCGTAAGGAAGACCTTTTAGCATATCTTGCTGGGAAACCACCTCCTCCTCGACCACATTCTCATAGGTAAATATTTCATCGAGTTATTTACAACCCAGACGAGGATGTGCATAGCTTTTGCTTACAATAGCATCAGATGTTTGTAAGTCTATACTTCCGAAAACCCATGTACATGCTTCAAATTGGATGAAATTTTGGAAATAGTTTCTTTTTCGACAAAAGTGATGATTGCAAGAAGGATTTTTGGCAACTTAAAAGCCATTTGTTTACCAGTCGAGTGTCTCCCCCTATGTTAACGACACAATCGTAATCATGGAAATACTTTAGGCAGATGTGGAGCTGGCTTTAATGTTGTAAAACACACTGATTAGGAAAAATACCCATATTGACCACATGTGTGAGCTTTTATGGCGTTACAAGGTGAATGAAAGTGAAGCAGATCCATTTTTGCAGTTAATAGAAGACATTAAATGTATATTTTGCAGATTAATAAAAGCTTTCTAAGAACCTAATCCAAGTCTAACTTCTGTCATTGTAATTTCTGTTGCCTGAGGAACGTTATTTTGGTTATTGTCCTGTCATTTTTGGTATACAAATATCAGGAAAGGGGAATCGAAGTAGGTTCAGTTTAGTTGACTTGACGTGGATGGGTACTCTACGCAGTTCGAAAGATGCTTGAACACTGTGATTATTTGTTTTAAAATGTTTGCACAAATTTGTCAATCAAAAATCATTTTCGCAGTCATCATTTTAGCAGAAAAAGAACTTATTTAAAAAATTTCATCCAATTTAGAACATAAACGTTTTCAGAAGTTTAGTCGTTTATAAAAAAGAAAGCAGTTCTTTTTGTGTAACTCGCTGTATGTAAAATTTAAATGTCTTTTGTTTTTTAGACATTAATGCAACAATTCCGTTTGTCAGGTTTGCCTTAATGACACGGAACGCACGTATAACACGACTACATATATAATTACAACTATGCAAACATATTATAAACCGAAGCTTCTTGTAACTTCCAGGAGTTCGCCAAAACCAAGAATGATGGTGTGTGGTTCACCTCCCTCACAAAGTTCTACACCAAGTATGGTTGTCGCGCCGACATCAACAGTTGGAAATGATCCAGATCCTGAATTACACACATTTAGGGAAGCAATTGCATTATCTGGTAAGAATTACTTATCACTGCGAATCAATAACAAACAATTGAATTTTTATTAGTGCTAAAGTAAATTGCCGACATTGAAAATGCAAACGTGCTGTTATACTTCGCGTAACTATTAATTCGTAGTGACGTTGAAACATTTTAGAGTACACTTGGATTCTGAACTTTTTTGTTTGCAATTACTTTTGCCATACAATTTGATCTCGAACTAATTGAGATGTTTTGATAATTGGATAGGTTCACCAATGTCTAGGCGTACAGGAAGGCAAGCCGAATTATCGGCATTTATTAGTAGCGAATTTGCTCGACATCACAAACGGCCTGCTTCGCATGATGTGGATATGGGATCTCCCACGCACAAACGTTCGCGTTTCATGTAACAGCGCGCGATGTGTAAAGTAACCTCACTCCCTTGTTCCCCATTAATTAATCAATTGATCAATTAATTATTAACGGTTCATCTCCCCCTACATAGTTCCCGATTAAACATAATCATTTCAGGAAGATGGCAGTGATTTGCATTGCCATGTAAAATGTATTCGTATATTTTGAATATCTCGTATTAATTGTCGAGTTTCTCCTTAACCGTCGACAAAATGTCACAAAGGCGCAATAACAGACAAATTGTTTGATTACGGAGCAGTCATTTTAATACAACAAAAATTACTGTATCATTGTTTGGGGATATCGTAGCACGAGTATATTTAAAGTGGGGCACATGAAAATCATTACCGTATGTGGTAGAATCTTATTTTGGAATTATTTATTTATTTATATAAGCAACGAGATAATGGTAACGTATTTCAAAATATCATTCGAAGTGCCCATAAGGAGTGAATGTCATTGTTTTCTGTACCAGACATCTGTATACATGATCTCTAATTTACTGATCTGTAACCTGGACAAGAGGATCGTGCGAATTGTAATTCTGGTGTTTTAATCGAAATCTTTTGTACTGCTGGGAGGAGGTGGGGATATGTAAAACAATCTTACAAAGTAGTACGGCGTAAATCTTTTTCGTTTCCGAAATACAAATGATTGAAGACGTGAAAATTTTGAACGCTAAGCATTAACTGTGTCAATTAAATTGTCACTAAAATGTAATAGCACAGCGAAATAGCAAAGCGTTTACTTGTGAATTTCTTCTTTCGTTTCTGTTTGGAAACAAAGAAACTGTTTCTCTGTATGTTATTATTTTTGTAGAATATTATACAGTATTATAATATATTTTGTTGGAAAAAAAAATAGAAAACGAAGGAAATTAGTGGTAAAAGTTTTTATATTTTTTTAATTTTTTTGCAAACATCGTAAATATTTACCAGTGATATAGTGATATAGGTTTTCTTTAAAAAAACATCGTGATTTTCTACAATCATATATTTTATTGTGTAAGTATTTACTTAGTGATTAAATGCAAAAAAATATTAATGAAGATGTTAGAAAAAGTTATTGAACCAGGATCCAGCACGATTGGAAATGAAAAAAGGGTTTCACAGAGATCTTGACAGTTTCCCACGAAATTAAGACAAATGGACGCCTTTTACATCATTGTAATAAAAAAGAAAAAGACGGAGTGATTAAATTATCAAGATTACAGTTCATACTGCCTCCTTGTGAGTGTACTAAAATGTGCTAGTTGCATTATGAAATTTTTATAGCTGCAATTAACGTGTTGTACACATAATTAATGTGTATGTTATAATTAGCAGACAACGTTTGATGAATTTGAATGATTCACGGTACCATGTTCACAAGAATTTTCGACAAATAATGAAACGGTAATGTAACATTGTATGATTACATTAATGAGTATAATCATATGAGGAAACTGGGAACAGGGAGATGTTTGTATAATATTCTTTAATAATCCAAAGGATTGCTTAGCCCTCTGATTGTAATATTGTTATGATTGTCATTGATATTTCGAGGCTAATATCGATAAAAAGAAGATCATTTTGTACGGATTTTGTTGGCAATAAAAGGGAATGATGAAAGACCAGAGATAGGATTAAAAACGAATAATTGGAACACATTCATAAAACAAAGTAGCAAAAAATTCGTTGATAAATTGTTCGGTTCATGTAGTTGTGTAAATTCTATTCATTAACCGCGGAAGAGAAATTTTCTGTTATGCGACCTCTATTCTGTAGAGTAACTATAAAAAAAAGCTGTCTTTTGGATAATATATTTAATTCTCTCTGTACTCCTTCGTTTGTAATTTTATATCTGCTTTACATGTATTCGTGTACGATTCCTCGGAAGGAATCGAGATAGATATTTTGTTCACTGCACTGTTTTCTTTTTCCACGTCATGACATTCACGCCAAAGTTTTTAATTAATATGTGAAGTCGAGCTTGGAAGAGCGAGATTTGACGAGGACATTAAACAAGAGAGCGAGAGCGAGCGAGCGAGCGAGAGAGAGAGAGAGAGAGAGAGAAAGAAGAAAAAAAGAAGAGTGACGTCTTACATTTTCCATGTGTCGCGGGTGCTCATCATTGTGTAACTACTGGTAAAATTCTTAAATAGTTTTCGTGTAGTTATAAATCTTAAGCGAGTTAGAATAAGCAATGCTTATATCAAACAAGGAGCGATGGATGGAATTAACGGATCGGTGGGAAGGAACCCGTGTGAGTAGTTTCTTCCAATCTCTGTATCCGATGTCAATTGGGTAGCCATGAAGAACTTCATGGTATTTTAGTGTTGATTTATTTCTTATGACATATACAGTGTGTCCTGTAACTGGCGGTATAACCGAGAAATAGATTGATTCTGTATGAAAAAGAATTAGAAAATAGAGAAAAACATTTTTCATAAAATATAAAAATTTCTCACACGCGCATCGGCTACTCTCCATTCCGTGGAGCTTCTGTAATTGATATAACGTGATTCCATAGGCGTAACATAAGTCGAAAGTGTGAAATAAATTTGTATTCTAATTACGACTTATATTTTTCGGATGGAATCATTCTTTTTCCGGTTGTAAGCGGGTCGCTCTTTATGTTATGGACAAAGGGTTGAACGTGTTGAACCGTGCCTCGGGACGAGGTCCACGCAGATAGACCATGCAATGAAAAGGGATCTACTTTTCCACGACTGCTAATATGGACCTAATCGATACGCGAGCTTTCCGTCTTCGGCGTGGCCATTGTTGGCGAGACACGGCAGCCCTTTGTTACGTATGCATATATTTGTATATGCATGCGCGCATACCAGATATCGTATGCGTACAAATATACATGCATATTTCATAAGAAAAAGCATTATGTTCAAAGACTTGTATTGGAGCGCGATTTAGTAACTCCTTTTTTAAGATCAGTGTAAATGTAAGCTGTTTTTAGGCATCGTGTCCCCTTAAGCAGCGTCTATCTGAATTTTGAAGGGCGTCGATCGCAAGGAACTTCGGGATCGTTTTATTACGCGGATATAAGATATTGCTGGTACAATTTATTTAATTAAGGGCGGAACAATCGATTTTCCTATTCTACGCAGGTCCCGAACTTCCTCTCCACGCGCGTTTTTCGAAAGTCATTCAGAAGCGAACTCGTTTTCTTTTTTTTTTGTTTGGTTTTTTTTTCCTCAACGTTGTTTGAGCACCGTTCCGGAGACGAGCAAAAAGAAAAAGTTGTTGTTCACTTGTAAATATAGCGTATATTCATAACGATAACGATGAATAATAGCCTTAGGAGTACTGATAATATTATTATCATTATTAATATTGACAACTATGCGATAGCTTTAATAATATTTATCGTATAATCGGCAGTTAATAAAACTCCAAGGACTCCACTTGACTCTACTTTCCTGACCAGTTTAGGTAACGCAGGGTCATGTTTCTGAAAGTTCCATTCCAACGAATTGTAAATTAACAAATACTGAGAGGAGGGGTATCTTTGTACGTGTGAAATTTAGTCGCGCAGCTTATTTTTCAGGTTCTTTTCGTAATACGTTCTCGAACTTCCGTCGAGTCTCCTCAGAAACTTGAGTAAAAAGAGAAAGAAAAAAATGATGGAATAGTACTCTATCGTCACTGTCCTGTGGATCATTGATTTTCGGTGAAAAATGTTTCGTACAAAGGTAACTCTTAACCAAAACCAATACATAGGAGAAAGTGACACACTGAAGATGCCATACTTAGCAATATTTTATCGATAAGGAAAAAAAAACGTACTTGATGATGGAACATCGAGTTATTTTGTACAGACACTGTCGTTTTTGTTTTTTGTTTCTGTCAGTGGATAGAGGCGTGTTCTCTAATTTAGAAACTGTTTTCGTTCGCGGTCCGAAGAAGACGACCGGCAGTTCACAGAATCGAACCGGTGATATTCTTGTTTACAATCGGTTCGAATGTTCGCGCGAGATTCTCGCCGCTGTAATCGGCATTTTCCCACATTGCATAATACAAGACGACAAACTCGGAGGACAACAAAATAGAATTTCTTTCCCACGTGTATAGAGCGAGCGAGCGAAAGAGAGAGAGAGAGAGTAAGAGAGAGCGAGAGAGAGACAGAGAGAGAGAGAGAGAGCTTTCCCTTTCTCGTGGGAAACTTTAATCTTATTAATTATAATCTGTGCTGTGCCTCGTGCCGAAACGAAGTATTTTCTCCGTCGACTTGTAAACAACAGCGATTTCGAATCGTGTTGTGCTCGGTCGAAGATAAAAATCACGGACGCTTTAGTTTAAACAAAACAATACGAGAAAGGACAAAAAAAAGAAGAAATTTTGCTCTATTTATTAATGAAAACAAAAAGAAGAAGAAGTTCCGCGTACAAGAAATTGTTCGTTTTTAAGGCGAGTCTTTCTTTTCTCTCGAGATTATATAAGTTTGATGTAGGGAAGTGTACGAATAGCATGTCTTTCAATATCAAGGGACTTTTTAGATGTTACATTAAAGAAATAATTGTTATTTTTTCAATATCAATGACTTCCGTCTTTTTTTTTCTGAAGAGATGCGTGTAATTCGTACTCGCTGCCAAAAAAGAAGTTTCCAATGACGAAGTTGCCATTACCGCAAATGAAAAAACCGACTGTTCTGTAATTCGTATAGAAATAGACGAAAAACGAGAGTAAAAAAAAAAAATGAAATGAAACCGGTAGTTTATAGGGCTCCGAAATTAATCGATTAATTGTAAAGGACGACGATGAATTTAATCCGTTTTTATATTAACGAATTGATAGTTGTTTAGACTAAATCGGGATCGAATGGATCACCGGCATGTGATCGGACGATCCCTGTGATTTATTACAGATTAATCGATTAATCGTTGAAGCCTTAGTATGTGGGATCGAAAGGAAATCACTTCTGTATCATATCTTTTTCACAGTAAATGTAGTTCGTACGCTGGTCATACAGGTGCGTAGGAAAACGTTGTGTGTGTGTACGTGTTCACAGAAAATACGTGGCGCCGTGAAAAATTTTTCTACGAGCCGTTCCTTTTTTATTCTGATGCACATTAATCGCAACATGACGTACCCTTGTCTCCCAAAAAACAACAAAACGTACTATCGTACTATAATAATTGCACGTACACAAAAGAGCCGTGATATGACACAAGAAAAAAAAAGAAAAAAAATGTTTATGTTCGCGGTGAGAGCGAGAAATGGTGCTGTTATTTTTTTGCGAACATAAGGAGCTTCTATATTTTTGCGTCTCTTGTTTGTAAGATAAATCATTTACAAATAAAATTACGATGAAAACATTACTCGAATGTTGTTTCTCTTATTGCACACGTGCGTTACACGCCACGTTCACCACGATCGAAATGAAAATATAAAACACGTTTATTATACAGGATCAACGTATTTACACATGATTTTCATTTATTTCGGCATTCGATTTGTACAATTTGTATAAAAAAAAGAACTCTTTCGCTTTACATAATGGGACGAACGAAGACGAATTTTTGTTTCTCTACTCCACGGATTCGCGGAGGTACATGTATCTTTGTTATATTGCATTTACACTTTCATTTACATTCCGTAAGATTAGCGGCAAGTACGTTCTTGCTAAATTAAGGCACCGTAAGTAGTTGAAGAGATAAGGATTAATCGAAGATTTACGCGTTAGTCTGGTTATTACACTTTTCAATACTTATGTACAATACAGTTTTATATCGAAAGATACTCTTTCGTGGTGTTTCGTTAGGCACTTGAGACAACTTATTGGATAAGATAATAATAATAAAAAAAAGAAAGAAATAGTACTTTTAGAAACAGTGTTCCCCGTATAAAAAGAATTTACAGTCTGCTATCTTTGATGACATTCTCGGGAGCGTTCAATGCCTTCTTTCGGTTCGCTATCGCGTTCGTCAGTTTCCTTTTAGGTCCGAGCGGAAGTTTCAGGGCCGCGATGTCGGCCTCGGTGAGCAACATCAACGCCTCTAAATCGATCTGTTCCGACTCTAAAACCGGATGCGTGGACGACAGATTATTGGCAACTAAGAATCTCTGTAACGGCGTCCATTCCTCGTCGGTCTCTTCCTCGTCCTCCTCTACCTCCTCCTCCTCTTCTTCTTCCTCTGTATTATTTATTATTTTGTATTTACGCGGTTGTACAGTTACGCACAATCGGATCAATTGTGTTGTAGAATAAAATAAAAAAATTGCTGTTGTACCTGAGAGTAAATCGTCGTCCCACATGCTTTGCCTGCGAGCCAGGCTGCCCGCGCTTCCTATGCTGATCTCCTCGTTATGCCCATTAGAGCCGGCTCTGTGACCATTTATAGATCCGTTTACGGAACCGTTCAGGCAGGAGTTACCGTTCTGCTGATGCGGATCCATTTGCGTGACAGGTATGTTCTCGAAAGTGGTCGTTATCTAATAATTAAGAAGGCTACCGTGTGTATACATATTACACTTCTCGTTAATGCTAAATCGTTAGCGCAAGAGACGCGAGCCGTGACACACACACACATGCGCTCTGTGAATTCTCTAACCGACAAAACAATTAATTTTCTTTCGATTAAGGCGATCGTTCGTTTAATAACTTTGTCGTCTTTCTACGGGAGAAGAAACAGCCCAAGCATCAGTTTCATCAGATTACAACGATTTCTACGAAGTAATTAGCGCCATGAGTGATGACAGTGCGGAACAGCTAGCCGCCTGCAGCTATGCACGTCGCGACGCGACACGGCGGTATAGCTTGAAGAAGAAGATTGGATAGCTGATCAAAATTGTTCCGTCAAGTCTGAATCACGGTGATCGGGAAATTTTCATTGTTATTTATAATAATCGTTCGCCGATGCTTCGCGAATGGTCCAATTTATAGGTAGGCACAGAGCGTGTTGTATATTTAACAGCCTTCAGCGACTAAGGCAATATTTCAACTGCATTAAGCGGCGCTCGAATAATTACAAACGAATGTGGAATACGCGTAACTGTTTTATGAACGGTTTCGTTAAACCGTTTACGATACGTGCAAGCATGTAAAATGCTGTTGAGCCAAGCATCTTCGAAAGCGCACGCTGTTTGCGTCAGCAGAATTAAATGTAGCAAATTAATTACGATGCAACGGTGATTAAGGTTAATGTCTGCGTAGTTTCGACACCACGCTATTCTTTCGTCTTATTTCGCATGATTTCATTATGTCTCTTTCTTTGATTTCGGCTCGTTACTTTTGTTAGACTTGCTGAAAAAGCTAATTTTTGTTTTTTACAAATTATTAGATGAAAGACATTTTTTTGCACGTTGTAAGTTTGATTATTAGATTGACTATAGATTGATTACACGGTCCAACAAATTTGAACTTTTTTGGGGGATTTCTTATATAGTTTTTTGCGCTGATTCCGAATCTGTCCTTAATTTTTCTCTTAGACGCACAGTTTTTCAGAAAGGGTATAGCCGGATAAGATGGTCAAAAATGCCCTTGAACCGAATA
>CM052220.1:10863346-11071244 GCA_028454225.1 Lasioglossum leucozonium | reverse complement strand
TTTTACAAGCAGGGTTTTCAATTTAAAAATCTAAAACCAATTGCAAAGTATGTATTCGGATGCTTGACATGTCTCAGATTTTTTTCAGAATTTTTTAACATCGTTAACTAGGGAAAATAGGCCAAAAACTGATTTTTCAATTTTACCCCATAACTACCCTCCCGATTGAGATACAGGGTTAAAATTTTGCACAGTATGTTTTTTTTTGATGTCCTATCGAATGCCGCATTCCCGATATTATTCGGTTCAAGGGCATTTTTGACCATCTTATCCGGCTATACCCTTTGTGTTTAAAAAAAAGAGATATTTTTCAACTTTGAACAAATATTGTGATGTTATTATAAAAGATATTGAATTGATCTTTACAGCAAAAGATTCCTTAGACTTTCCCGAACACAGTGATATCCAATATTAATATTAAACATGTTTAAACGATCATTAAAGACGGAGAGACACTACTTTTGCACCAATTTTTGACGATATTTTTGAATTTATCTCAAAAAATTTGTAGTTCCGCCACTGGCTAGAAAAAGAATTGTACTGCCAATTGTCATCGTCAGTGTAAGGATAGAGGCACAGAAATGTTTTTGCAGAACTTACAATAAATAGCATGAATCATGTACTTACTGCTCGTCGAAATGCCACCGATCCAAAGCCGGGTCGATTGAAAATGCTCGCGGGTTCCTGCAGGAAGGCCGTGTCTCTGATGCCATTTATTTCTTCTTCATCCTCTTGATCTATATCTTCGTCAAATGCACGGTCGCCTAAAAGATCAGGAGTACTTTGCGCTTTACTCAACGTACCCCAAACGTCCGAGATCTTTCCTCTCCTCCCCATTTGCTGAGCCTGCGTTTCATAAGTTCCTACGTACATTACTTCGGAATCCCTTCTGAGACCGGTGAGACTACGAATGGACTTTTTCCCGTTCACCTCGATCTAAAAAGTGTGTATTATAAAAATAATCGGTTTAATAATCCTCGTGTGTCTCTCATTTTCTCAATTTAATATATTTTTTAGTATCAACTTGACAGAATGATCAGAATCGAACGAGAACAAAGAATGTGATGATAATTAAATTTTTTTTTTATTAAAATAAAAAAATATTATTTTGTATGAATTTGTCCTGATCAATAAACAGTGTTTTTCGAAAAAGTGTGATTTATTTCATGCAACTTACCTCTACAACTTTAAAATCGTCGACAGCCTTTCTTGCTAAAGCTTTTCTACATACTGCACTGCCATGTTTCTTGGTAGTAGTGCCGACGATGTCGCTGAACGTTGGCGAAGGCTTCACGCGACCTTTGAAGGTCAATATACTGGATTTGTAAGGTAGAATACCAGTTTCATTCACTGTAGCTAAATCCAATTTCGTTCGGTCCTTCGATAACTTCTTTTGTTCCTTTTCGGCTCTGATTTCCGCCATTTTTTGCCTCTTTACATATTCCTTTAACCTGTTAACGTTTAAATTAAATAACTTCAAATTCCGAATAAAAATGATTTGATTGAAATTGTTAATTGTTGTACACGATGTTACAATCAAACGTGTAAGTATACATAATTATAAAATGTTCATACTTAATTCATAGTTGAAATCACATTACCAATTAAGTAAAAATGAGATTTTACTTGAAAAAGTAAGTTATTGTATTTTCTTGATGAAGATTTCAAAAGAAAGTAATTAGAAAAATGCAAATATGTATACTAATAATTAGGTGACCAACAGAATGCACCTAATGATATAATTCTTAATGCGCACAACTATAAAATAAATATTCATATGCCCATTACACCTTCGTTTAATTACTGTTATCCTACGAAATTTCAATATTAAAAAACCTGTTACATGCTTTCTTAATGAGATATAACATTCCCGGCGGTATCCGCGCAATCTAGTTGCTGTACAATTATTTAAATTACGCATTCGGCTAATGCTAGCTTACACTTTCGTTCGTCACATCGTTTCTACTTTCCATATTCAGAAATACCTTTTCTCAGCATCTTTCTCAGCCTTCTCGCGAAGTATCCGGCTTTTCTTACGGTTGTTCAGTTCCTGATCAGCCTGCGCCAGATCCAGAAATTGCAGGATCATCTCCCTCCCGTTTATGGCAGCCAAGTCTCTGGCAGAATGTCTATCGATGTCTAGCGACCATATGTTACAACCGAATTTCACGAGGAACTTGACGCAGTACTCGTGACCCCTCGCTGCTGCCAGGTGAAGGGCCGTGTTTCCGAAATAATCGCTTTTGTCGGGGTCACCCCTGCGAACGGAATCGTTGAAAAATAAATTAGGTACACCCTGTGTAGTTTCCTGTTTCGCGCGGGCGTTCACGTTTTAGCGAAACTGCACCTACGAGCTTGACACACGTTTGCCAACGCTGTCACGAACACGAGCCTCTCATTTGCCAAATCGACTAACTCTATAAAATCAAAAATGGACAAAGTACGGTCTTTCTTAAAACGTTCCTACAATTTTTTTTCAGTCAACGGAAATAAGCATAATAAGTTTGATATTATTAAAAAAATTTATTTCGAGCGAAAATATCTCATGGTCGAATACGCGTACCGTTTAGATAGGAATCGACCGATGCGTCTGTTCATGACCGACCGATTCTACTTTCTGCAAGACGGATCTTTAAAGTCGATTTTCTCGGAAACGAACAAAACATTGTACTTTTTTCCGACTCAATTTTTTATGTAGATTTTATGTACCACCAGAGTGGACACACCTCCTGTATATACAGGTTATCAAACCTATCGAACTTTGAAGTATTTCCTTTCTTCCGAGACATTGCGGAAGCATATCCAAATTATAGATTGGATAAATTGGACAGAATACTATGACAAAATCATTAATAAATATATATTTGAAATAGATATTAAATTTATAATATTTTAATAAATAGATGTTTTAAATAGATATTAAATTTATAATATTATAATAAACAGATATTTAATAAGTATCAAAATTAGAAGAACATTTTCTTCGTCCACTAAAGAATTCCCCATTATGAAAATATAATATAAATGCAACTAGTTTTTGTTAATGACGTATTATTGTATTTCACAAATCTACACATGCCATAAATGCATATAGATTGCCTATTTATAATCTCCTCAGAATATTGAATATTTAATGCGTAAATTACGTAACGATCAGCTACATTTCAGATTTATATTTTTTTGTAGAGTCGGTTCAGGCAATATTGTAGATAGAACGACTACTTTAAAAAAAAAAAAGTTAATGTTTGCTGAAAATGCAGGGAATACGTGGCTCCTCCAGCCCCGCATCCTGTCATACGAGCGGAACAAAGTTCCGGAAGGATAGGAGGCCTTATATCAAGTTTCCATTGCATGTTGACCACACTGAAGCCAACTGAACGACATCTGATCTTGTGCACAATAGGGCACGTGCGGTCTTTCAGCTTTTATATCGTTCTTTACAGACCATCGGTAATCGTGTAAGTGTAAGCTGTTACTCAAGTCATACGTTCGACTGTTTCATGCATTTCGACTTTTTCATAAAATTAAACTAACAAACTAACTGGAAAAAAAATATAATAAGATGTATGTATTGTTTTGTTAAAGAACCGTAATATATAAAAGAAATTCTTCCACTCTACTTATTTTTCAACAAACCAACTGGAAAAAAAATATAATAAGATGTATGTACTGTTTTGTTAAAGAACCGTAACATATAAAAGAAATTCTTCGACTCTACTTATTTTTCAACAAACTAACTGGAAAAAAAATACAATAAGATGTATGTATTGTTTTGTTAAAGAACCGTAATATATAAAAGAAATTCTTCGACTCTACTTATTTTTCAATCGTCGACAATTACTCATTTCTACAAATTCACTAATTGTCAAAGGCCAGGAACGAGTAATTCCGACCCACCCGGTAGTTTCAGCGTTGAACTGATTTCTGCGTATAATATTTATCGGGCTCTGTCGAAGAGTATCGATACTTTGGAATGAATTAAATGTGTCTGACCAAACAGCAATTCCATGTTCTCCTGCACCCTTTCGTTCCGTGCCCGTGGCTCGGTTTTGTTGCGTTCGTATTCGATTGTTTCTCATCGGTGCTCACTTGGCCGCAATTTCCGCTCGTTGGGGTCGATAGATGTCAGATTATAACCTTCGTTTCCGGTTTTCGCGCATCTGTTATCGTAAAACACGAAACTCTTTGCGCGTGTATAGTACAGCTAGGCCACGGTGCGCCATTGGGGGGGGGGGGGGGATAATAACCGAGCGCAACGGATTACGAGCAATCTTTCACGTTTAAAAATAATCATCGTTTTCCACCGTCGGATGCAACTCTTTCGGTGTTTCATGAATGTCACTCGGCACACGGCATTGTTCGAACTGTCGTGTTCAGTAGTCATGACGACCTCGCACTTAATTTGTACGGTGGTTTTCAAGGTTAAGCCAGGGGTAAAGAGGAAACGGATTCGAACTTTCCGTAAAAAATTGCCGTTCCTGAACGAACGCATTAAATCTCATTGGAATTGGCTGTTATATCGTTCGCGCAACTTTCTATAAATATGCATGTACATCGCCCGTTATTATTTGAACAAGTTCGTGCGAGAATTTTGAAAATTAATCCTAATAATAGAATAACACGGTTTAGGAGATTAAAGGCAATTGTAATTTTTCACGGTACAGTGTTTGATTTAGTGCATTTTATTATCAGTTGTTTATTTCTAATGTAATTACGATTTCCGGGAACGGTACCAGTAACTGTGTGCGTGGGTGTATTCGGGCATTCTTGAATTCCTGGTTTATTTGTGAAATACTATTTTTTTTAAAGGTCAACGATCGTGAACTAAAAATATATACTTTTGTTTGAAACGCGTTACGAGTTGACTGCAGATTTCTATGCAAAATGAAGATGTTCTATCTCAATTGCAACAACGAGTTGTTTATGTTTTATGCTAGTTAAACCTTATTTGATTTAAAGCAATAACTAAATAACAATAATAATAATAATTAATACAACTAAGAGTGAAATAAAATGGTATTTTCTATCTTAATAATTTTAATAGGTTGGAAATAATGTATCTTTGGAATCTCCTGATATTTTTGCTATTTTATATTTCACCTAGACTATATTGCGGATGTTTATGCAATTTCCAATTTTTATAGACAAATTTTAAGGTTTAAAATCCTATTTTCCATGGGAACAGTTTTCGTAAATCCAAAACAAAAAACGTACTAAATTCTATCGAATTTTATAATATAACATTTTTTGAAAATTTTCACAAACCGTACACTGCATCAAAGCCGCAGTATAGTTATGAGAAAAATGAATTTTTGAGTACGGATGAAATGCTATTCACGTGCGACTGACGCGACGTAGTCGTCAACGTGAGGTTGTTATAATAAACAGAAATAAAAAATGTTAAGAAGTTTATGCTAGCTGGTGCAACTTGTACACGAGTGTCATACGTATATATTTCTTGTATGTATTTACAATTAAATATCTTCGCGAGCATACCCTTTGGCGACGAGCAGTCTCAGCACATCTATATGACCTTCAAAGGCTGCCCATAATGTGGGGGTCATTCCTCCGTCATCTCGTGCGTTACAATCCTTTTTCGTAGCTTCTTTTAAGATGTCCAAGGCGCCGTCGCGTGCAGCTCTGCGGAGAAAACGATTATTTATACATTATCGATGATTATATAAATTTACTGAACGAAGCTTCAGATTTTATCAGGTATTCTTCACATTTATTGTTTAATACGCGAATACGTACACGCACAGCAACTTTCCTAAACAACGTGCAAGATAATATTAGTTCAATATTTTTATCCCGGAATTAAAAATCTAAACGTTCTTTACGTAGAACATCATCGATAGAATTTTTATTTAGTTTTATACAGAGGTATAAAGTTGAAAATCTAAACTTTTTCATAGTGGAAATCCAATAATCAAGAGAAAGAGAATTAAAAATCTAAATTTTCTTACGTTGGACACCATCGAACATCAATTAAGTGGAGGGGGTTTTTATTGGTCTTTATGCTTATTGAGCTGTAAAGTTGAAAGAGAATTAAAAATCTAAATTTTCTTACGTTGGACACCATCGAACATCAATTAAGTGGAGGAGGTTTTTATTGGTCTTTATGCTTATCGAGCTATAAAGTTGAAAGAGAATTAAAAATCTAAATTTTCTTACATTGGACACCATCGAACATCAATTAAGTGGAGGGGGTTTTTATTGGTCTTTATGCTTATTGAGCTATAAAGTTGAAAGAGAATTACAAAATCTACATTTTTCCAGAGAGGATATCATGCAACACTGAGAGAAAAAGATTTGCATTGAGTTTTATGCAGAAGTCTACGAATTTTTCTATTTGCCCACAGTCGTGTTTCAAAGACGACAATAGCTCGTGAAGCGACTGCTTTATGTAATTGCGTAAATGGTCGTGCGAAAATTGTTTAGCGTACCCACGATAACTACATCAATTATTGCTACTTAATAATCGTTTTATACCGTACACATTCTTATCGAACAAAGGTAAACGAGCAACAGATGACTGAAAATGAGAAAAGAGAGCGAGCGAATTAGGGAAAGTATGTGCAAAAGTTTTAACGAGCTGGTCGCATGATAATTTTCTCCTTGTTACAAATCATTTAGCGTGAACGACTCTTGACATTTTTGCGTTCCAGGTACTGAATGGTCTCCAATGAAAGCGCAAGTGGAATGTAACGGGCTAATGACATCAAATGAAATGTTTCTTTGAAGATCGCGCGCGTAACACCTTCACCAAGGTACCATATATATTTATAAAAATGTATTCTCAATATTCACAGTTGAATTTTTGTTGCTAAGGTGTATTTATTATTCGTCTTTCGTGCTTCGGAAATTTGCAATACTTTTGAAAATTTCACTTTGCTGTTCATTTTGTGTTCGAAAATTTCTATTGTACATACTTTCAATTTGAAATATAGCAGTAATTGTATAAATATTTGTTGTAATAATTTAATAGTATTCTACGATTACTAAATATACTAAACGTTCGATGGACACAATAATTGTACCTTCATTCCTACAAAAATTCACATTACTAAACACTATCTCATCGTACTTACAGTATCAATGAGTTCTGCGAGTAATGAACAGGAAAAAAGATTCATACTAACATACGCTTGTATGCGCTATTCGCGTACAATATTACATAAAGACTGGTAACACAGGTCGTTTTCTCTAAAGCGACTTCGGTTAGAATTTGCTTGCTCGGAGTTACCGGTCATAAATAAACAAATTTCTTTCGATTACATGCCGATCGACGCGAAAGCCAAGCAGGTATTTTAATTTCCCCGATCTACCGTGTCTCATACATCATTCTGTGTACTCGAAAACTGTACTTTATCGCGGATGCTTATTCGATCAGCATACCTGCTAATTAAACGAATTAACTTTTTCTCCACGAAAGGCGGTATATTCAGCGATGCCCCACATACGCTCGGCGCTAGTAGAAGAGTGGGCTCTGGATGATAAATCTTCGCGCTGAATCAAATAAAAGCAAAGGTGTTCTCATGCATAAATTCCGCACGCGCGCCGTTGATGTATAATACATACAACAACAAGATACCGGGCCGCGATTATGGCGAATTTTTGGTCCTAGGCGTAGAATAAACATTTTTCCGGATTGTTCTCTCATTTACCATCTATTATCGGAATTGCTCGAGCTGTTCCCATCTACAGTCGTATGTAAGGTACTGGAAGAGCACGAGAAACTGATGATTACATCATCAGCCGACCGAAAATTCTGGTTAAACGGTCGCTTTCTGCAGCGAATTCGCCGAGCTGCAGGAGCAATCGGAGTATGGTTTCCCTTGTTCGACACCCTATCCGATTCTACGGGCTATCCGGCGGATCGAGATTTCAACGCGCGACACACTCCGTCGTTCTCATGGTTAACCAGGCATGTCAATCCTTCTTTTCTTTATTTTTCATTCCACAGCGCTGGCGACAAAAAAGCTAGCTCTCCGCGACATTTCTCCGTTTCCTGGACTATCTCTGGGACGTAATAGACATCCTGGCGCGCGAGACCGCGGTACCGATGCCGAGGCAAACAAGAACACGAGAACTCGCGCGACGGTATGCGCGAACTCTAGGTAGTATACCGTATAACTCTCGCAAAGGGAAACTCACTTGTGAAACCGTTCGGACGTCATATTTGCGACCTGTCGCTTGTCCGGAGTCCCCTGGGCTACCGATCGTGAGACATCCCTGCGACCGGGCAAGCCTCGGGTGTCCTGGCCGCGCTGATCACGCGAACGCTACACTATTCCGGGCCGAAACAGCACGAGGATTCAGAGCACACCGAGCATGCTCGCACCGGACACTAAAGGGAACTACGCGTGCTGAGTATGGCGTCCAGCGGTGCACTGTCTAAACGGGCGAAGGCACTCGGACGATGTTCTCTTGCCCCTCGCCAGGCCTATCCTCCTCTTCTACACCGACAGCTTGATAAGTCCTCTCTTCTCGCTCTCGTTCACCCGTTCCCGCCGTGTCTCTCACCTGCACCGGTCGCCCCGCATGTATACTATCCGCCACCTGGCGTTCGGTATTCCTGTGCACAGGTATGCTACCTGCCTCTACTCTACCGACCAGGTCTCGTTCGGCAACCTCTCTGCTGCGACCGAAGATCCATTTTTTTCTTATTCTTTTACGCGATATCATCAACAAGCATACCAGGGGTACCCGCCTCTCGAAGATTACAAATCGGAGGCCTTTCTATTTTTATAAGGCCCAAAATTATGCTATGCTCAATAAAAATTTAATTTCAACGATGCGGATTTATGTTACTCTCTAAGTTATACTGTAACATAATTATATGTATATTGTATCATTTTTGTTGTACATGCTATATAAACCTTATATTAAGGTAATAAATAAATAATAATGTATTCGCGGTACCCGACAGTGAAGATACATTTTTTGAGTATTCGGCAGCTCGAATTTGTCATGTTTGACTGATTATAACTCGATAACTGTCCATTATTGAATTTTGAGCCCATTACATCTTTTGTTTAGTAGATCATAAGCTACAACATACAAAAAATCCAACTGATTTAACCGGGATAGATTTTCCATATGATTTGTGCGGCGTCCTTTAGCAATGTGGAGAGAGAGGAGTATCATATCTTATGCGTTCTTTTAGGAGTATCATATCTTATGCGTTCTCTAAGTTATACTGTAACATAATTATATGTATATTGTATAATTTTTGTTGCACATGCTATATGATTATGTAATGATATTTGCTCCCCTCGGGGTTTCAAATCCATTCCACCACTTCTCCCTTTACCTCAACTATCGCCTAATTTCCAATTTCAGCGGTTTCTACTTTTTATTAAGGTGGGTTCCGAACCACCTATTTTGCCAACAACACGTGAAACGCACCCAGAGGGCCACTTCCCGGCTTTTTACCGAGCGGTCACCCATCCTAATGCGTCCCCCGCCCTACGCCGCTTTACTTCGGTGATCGAACGAGAACCGGTGTTTTCAGCGAGGCAATGGTCGTTGACTTGTAAATGCTATATAAACCTTATATTAAGGTAATAAATAAATAATAATGTATTCGCGGTACCCGACAGTGAAGATAGAATTTGAAGAAGAATTTGTCATGTTTGACTGATTACAACTCGATAACTGTCCATTATTGAACTTTGAGCCCATTACATCTTTTGTTCAGTAGATCATAAGCTACAACATACGAAAAATCCAACTGATTTAACCGGGATAGATTTTCCATATGATTTGTGCGGCGTCCTTTAGCAATGTGGAGAGAGGAGTATCATATCTTATGCGTTCATTTAGGGTATCTGGTACCGAGGCGGGTAAGCGAATTTGTTCGTTTCGTTTTACAATGTATATAAAAACGAAATGCTTTCGAAATAGTTTTATTGAGATGTTACAACAATCAGCATGCAAAGATTACATTGAGACCTTAGTAACGATGTTGATTTATTTCAACACACCTGGTAAGTACAATTGGCTTGCGAGAAAATCGCTTATGTCAGTTCACAGCGGCCTCAGTACTGCAAGAGATACTCTTGAAATACACGTTTCACACGAGCATATTCGAATTGTATTTAAACCTTGAGCCATAAAATATGTTTTGATATGTTCATCTTTTTAATTTACAAATATTCTTTTCCGAACGTGTTATTAATATTGCTCATGTCCTGACGTTTCCAGACCTCTCATCCAAGTAAATAAATGTGTAGTATGTACGTACGATTGTCTTTTAATGTTATATAAATTATTTTTTGTTTAATATTTTTTTCATTAATTTAGTAATCAATCTTCCATCGATACCTATAATTCACGTATTTTAAATTTTGTACGTAATTTTAAACACATTGTGCAACATTATTCTGTAAGAAATATGCGAAATTGACATTGATCGTGTATTTCACGAGTATCTTCTTAAAACATGTTTATATTGACATGTTGGATGCGTATAACTATTGCAACGTTTTAACAGCACTGACGATGATAGTAAATAATCTCCGCTACTGTTAGTAATTCTTATTTAATTACGATTTCATCACAGTTCGATTATGTTTTCTTCGTTAAATTTTAGCTATATGTATATTTCAAACATTTACGTAATATTGTTGAAAATAATAAACAGAGAAATACCAATATGTGTTTTCTTTCGCGAGACTTATCAGTGATTGTGTTATTTTTTGTTACGTTTGCAAAGTTCCATTTTGGAGACTAATAATTCTTATGTATAATTCTAATCTTGTCAGTCAGCTTAAGACGGTTTTTAATAACATTCCTACCTCTTTTCATAATTAATAATTTATCTAATATGCATAGAAAAGAAATTAAATTTGTCATTAATTAAAATATGAGTACAGCGGAGAACATAATTTTCATTTTAAAATGATTATATTAGTCTCCAAAATGAAACAAAACAGTTGAGTAAAGTTCATTTTCGACGCAGATTATTTCTAACAATTTTGGAAGCGAAATGTCAGGTGAAGTGTAGAAGTACCTATTCTCCCATTGTTTTTTAACAATATATCACTTTTATATACACATTCTTTATTGGTCCACTGAAAATCGACTAAGCAATCGTTTTGTTTTCAGACAGAATTTAAACAAACAACACGCTGATTTCAGAACTCAATGTCACTGTCAATTGTTTCCAACAGTATATTTTTAACAATATTTTCACTTTTTGTTGAACAAAGCTTCATTGATCGTTCGAGGGTCACGTTTATATGTTAACAAACAAACAAGCAAATGAATCAATCCAACAACCGCCATGATTGGCTGAAAATGGACCTCTCTGTCCATCTGAATGCAATATCAGAAAAAAGTTTACAATTGTCAATAAAAAAATTATAACATCTTTTAAACTTTTTATTTCAGGTTCTATTAACCCTCAGCATGAGAATCCTTGTTAACTTACACAGATCTTGGCGAGTTAATTAAATGAAAAACTGGATTTAGGAAGAACAGAAAGATTAACACGAGAAATCACTTCATAAATCCATTGAAAAAAAAAAATAATAAATAAAACAGTACATGGCCTTAATATTATTAATTATATAGTTATCTTTGATGACCTCGAACGTCCGGGAGATCACGTTTTGGCACGCCTTTATATTTCTAAAAATGAATCGAACGTGCGAAAAGAACGCGCGCGATCCCATTAGCGTCGAATTAACATGTTCAATGACCGATATTGCCGTATTATCGTATGAGAGATATAAAAATAGATTTCTACACACGCTCCGTTAAGCTTTCTGTTTTTAAAAAACAACACACGTATCACTTGAGGTTAATGGATTGTCGCTTTCGTTAGATTTTTCACATACGGACCGTACTTCGCCGTCCGATCGCTATACAACATTCATGAATTTCATTCGATTCCCGTGAACGACACTTGCGCGACACCATCCCCAATCAAATTGTAAATCGATTGCAATGTCGCACCTTAGAAAATGTCAGTATGATCAGATATAGGCCGCATCCGCGCGTGAAATTACGAAACGGTTACAAAATATTAGGCTGTTTTGCATTTTGAAATGTTCGATTTTTCAATGCAAATGTTACGAAACGTTTCGATCGACAATTACCGCCTGCAGGTTTATTGTACAATCATTTTATGGTATGCGATTGATCTTTATGGTCTTCAGATTTTTCATTCGGATGTCTAATTTCAAATTAAATAAAGTTCATTTCAATGCCAGTCTATGCGACGATGAAATATTGATGACAGCATTATGCGAGTCAAGCAAATAGTCAAGAAGTGATGATCTTGTGAATGAAGGAAAAGAACGACCAAAACATTCAATTTCTATCGCAATAAAAAAAATAGCTTTCCGCGTTTATAGAATTTTTACAATTCTCCTTCCTAAAAAGCATTAAAAACTCTCAATCCTATAAAAATATCGAAAGAAAAAAGGGGGCCCAAATTTTTGCGTTTATTATTTTGTAATCTTACCGAAATTATCCGTAATTTAAATTAAATTAAAAGTTTTCTGTCAAAAAAAAACATGCTTTCTAAAGAAGGTGGTTCAAAATTATATTTTTGTCTCCGTTGCTTACGTTGAGCAATCATTGAGTTTAGACAAATGTTTGTTTAGCGTTGCCGAGAAAAATCGGACATTTCACACACAGCAGCTTAATAGAACACGGTAATGTTCAGACATGAATTATTGCGATCTGCTTAAACATAACGCTAGATGTATTACACTATTGTATAAATATGTTCTCCTGTGACGTGCACACGTGAAAGAAGTCCGATCGGATGTAACAAAACCGCGTTACACGCGTGTAGATGCATCCGTGGAGCTCCACCGATCACGGTTTTATTCGGTTCACTCGTAAATAACTTCCGCCATAGTTATTGGAAAATTATTAACACCAGAAGCACCGAGAGCGCCGCCGAAGCGAGACGTTTTTAGTTTCTTATAAAAACAGCGAGAGCACATTTTTTTTTGCGATTTCGTGCTTTTATATTTATTATACATAATCCGCACGATGTAAGATTTAATAAGTTTTCACAAAAGCGAGTACGTGATTACGATAACTATGAAATAAACTCTAATGTGAAATGATAAAAGGCTGACGGTAAGAATGAAGTTATTTCGAATGAATATTACTCGTCGAGAGTTCAACAACGATCGCGAATAAAAAGTAACTTTGGCATATGCAATAACAGAAGTTATATCTGATACAACTCTGACTATTGGATTATCGGAAAGATCGTCAACCTTTTCGAATTTTTCAACCGGAAACTACATAACAGAGTGGCACATGTTCGGTTCTATAGTCGCGAGAATTCAAAATAAACTTGCTATTAATACTGTAGAGGAGGTTTGAAAATTTTCCGACAACCTAATCGTTTCAGATTGCATGCTTCTGGGATAATCTATTTGACAGTCTAATAAATTGTTTAATATGAGCAGATGTAGTGATTCAATATACTCGAACATTATCTACCCTCGTTTGAAATCATAGTATTTCACAAGTATTTACAGGGTTTGTTATTATTAGACAGCGGATCTTAAAATTAAAATTTTCTGCCTGTAGTAGACTGGAGTGAAATAAAAATTAATTTTCTTTCTGAAATATGTTTAGTAGGTGGAAAATACCATAACAGTTTTTGAAAATTCTTCTAACGTTTTTACCGTTTTCAATTACGCCAACTCATTCTTGCCATAAAGTCATAAAATCCGCTGTCTAGTTATCGGTTTAGATATTTTCTATAGCAGGCCTGGGCAACATGCGGCTCGAGGGCCGCAGACGACTTCTCTCCCTACTCCTCAGTTCTCCCCACCAAACTGCTTGTGGAAGAGTTGATTAGTGGGGGAACCGGTACACACTGATATTGTAAGCTGTAATGTAAAGCTATTTTGCTAGTACAACTTCTGTTCCGAAACGGTTGTACGATATTTCAAACATAAAAAATTAACAATCGTACACTTCTCGCTAATTTATAACAATTAATATCCGTTGCAATTCACTTCTTTCTGTAAAATAAATATTACATACACACATTAAATTAATAGATAAACTTGGTTAGATTTAATTAAATAAATCGAACAACGACATTTTAAATAAATTATGTCGTGAATTGAATAAATTCATCGTTCATACAATACCTTAAAAAGAGTATGTTATCCTGAAAAAAATGTCAGTATTATTAAGAAAAAGATACAACAGTTCTGCAACAGTTTTGCTACTGGTATCAAACACAGGACCCCAAAGGGGTTCATTAATTGTAAACTATATTATCATTTTATAATGACAATAGTGTATTCCTCGTTCTTGCACATTATATTTAAAACACTTTATAGACTATTCTTTAATGTAATTACAAAGAGATATATTTTCTATATTTTTATACTCCAAGGTATATTCGCATATTATACACGTGTAAAGTTGTTAATAACAATTAGACTGCAGATTTAATGCAGTTATAATACATAATTACCTCAGACCAAGTATAGTGAAGTGTTTAATATAGTAGTTCGCCGAGGAATATACAGTCAAAAAATTGCTTTGAGATTCCTTAGGTGATTCGAAGCAACATTTTCCTTTGCAAAAATAGCCGCCGCGGCTTCGTTTGGGAGTTATTAACGAAAAACACGGACCAATCAGAGCGCAGCTATAGTGAACTGTATACACTATACAACTGTATATACTATAGTCGTCCGTTCGCCGTAGCCGCGCGCTGATTGGTCCGTGTTTCTTGTTAATAATTCCGAAACGAAGCCGCGGCGGCCATTTTTGCAAAGGAAAATGTTGCTTGAAATCACCTCAGGAACTTCTCATTTGCGGGAGTTGAAGGAATTTTTGGACACTCTGTATATTTCATTAGCGTCTTGATTAGAACCTTATCTGAGCAAACGTTTGTTTTTCTTCCACCCGGTATAAACTAGCTCATAAAAATTTTTATTTCAACACGCGTTTGCGCTAATAATCAATGTACAAGAACAGAAATTAATTATGCTATCAGTATGCTATTAATTATGCTATGAGCCTTTCTATTTTTACTAGTTGTATACAAAATTCTACTTCCTTTCACTGAACAGTTTGCAACACTCATTTGATAGATTTCGTATAGTTATACTGAGTTTTTACTATTTGTTTATGGCAGAAATATGTTTCAGAGTTTGATCGCAACTTCCGTAGCGTCCATTTCAAATGTTTAGTTCTTATCTCATGAAGAGAGACGTGTTCATTATTTGTCATTGGTTTGGCAAACAATAATTTTGTTAGTTTCATGAAAATAATAATATTAATGTAGATGATTGTCTTTAAGCGAAAGATTAATTTGTTCTTACGCTATGTTTTAAGATCGATTGAGATTGTTATCGTCAATGCTATTTATAACACAGCGAGAAAAATTTCACAATTCAACCAGGTCACTCGTCATTGCTGTTTGATTATAATAATTGATGATTTCTTTTTTTATTTGTTGGCTAAATGTTTAATAAATTGATATTATGGTGTTGATTATGATGTTTACGTTGACAGAAGTGTAGATTGCGTCACGTAAATTCAAATGCTTTTGAAAATGAATAATTTCCTGGTTATCAGACTAATAATTTATGTACAAACAAGTGGATAACAAATGAGTAATAATTTATACGGCATTATTAAAGCCATTCAACAATGTCTCTGAATATACTTGAAAACGTTTTTCTTATAGAAAAGACAATGACTGTGACGAAACACTACATAGAATTAGTTTTATTTACTAAACGCGATCGGAGGATCAATGTGCAGCTATTTTTTGAGAAGTCTTGCGCAATAATTAATTTATCAAATTCACATTACCTGTTGAACGGTCGAAATAGTTAATGTTCTAACAAATGTATCTTTACACAACAAGTATCTGCATTAATGTTATATAATCAGTTGTTTAACAGCGTTTCGTGACTCTTTAGAATGCTCAGATATGTATGTAAAAGTCCAATTACACTTTTAAACACCAGATTATTGAGTTGTAACATACGTAACGTCTGTTTTCTTCGATCAATAATAAATGTGGTTTTATATTTAAATATATTAAACCCTTGCCTTACAATTTATTTTACGGTTTCAGTGATTAGAACTTTTTTGCAAAATTTCCTAAAAAAGGAGAAAATTTATATCTGTTGTATGCCTATAATATATTCTCCAATAGCTGTACATCAACAAAACCAAAGTAGAAGTTTATTTCGGTTTAAAGGAAAATGAATAACGTTAAAAATAAATAATTAATAATCATCACGTGTCTGACACGATATTAATGCAAGGGGTTAATTGATAAATTATACTATTTTCTTTTTTTTGAGCTATTTAAGAAAGTTAGGCAACCGTTTTCGGATATTAGGATAGTCTCGCGGAATCTTCAAACTTCGTCGTCCGCTATGTACAATGTTTCTTCGAGCGGCGACCGATCGTTGAAATTCTCACTAAGAAATCGATCAGTTCTCCGATCGTTCGACTTATGGAGTTCCACCACCAAATTTCCCGTTCTCAACGAGTTGTATTTTTCATTTCCGTCTGTCGGGCTGCTCTCCACACAATTTTCCGGAAGGTTCTCCAATTCCGGTTCCTCGAGAAGAGCATCGACCTCGGTCAGTCCTTCGGAAGAAATGGCAGCGGCGATTGGCTCGTCTATATCGATCCCGTGGCGGTCGTCCGATATATCGGCTCGACTTCCTTCGGTGTCAACCGACGCTGTCGCGAAATACTTGAATTCGGAGTCGATCCCGCCGCTCTCGATCACCGCCTGCGTGTTCAGCGAGTGTCTGCTCGACTCTTTGTGGTGTTTATCGAAGGATTGTCTTCTATTGTCGTCTGATCTCGACTGATAGAGCTTCGGTTGACGTTGTCTCTTTAGATTCTCACCGCTGTTCGTCCTTGATCGGATTCCCACCTCGTCCGACAGATATTTCACGCAGTCGACGCTGAATCTGTCCACTGACAACTTTCTGCAATGATAATCATATACTGTATAAATTGTATTGCACATGCTATATACACCTTATATGGTTTAAGGCAATAAATAAATAATAATAATGAATGCGTTCATTGATTTTTCTGCAACAATGGGAAAAAGTGTCTACCATTTGAACTCGAAATACCCTTAACACTAAACGAGCTTCACAAGTAGGCGGTAGATTAAATTTATGTGAACTTTATGCGGTTCATATTATATCTGCTCTATTAAATATATTTATTTAATCATTTACCACGAAAGCATCCTTATAATCTCAATAATCGTGAAATAAACGGTTTAGCATTAAATAATTGTTTACACAGTATCTAGTAGACAAATCCTTCTAACATCTCAAAAGAAGTGCTTGTATATTTTATTTTCATTTTGAGTATATTAGTAGAAAACTCAAAATGCAAAAATTGAACTCCATATTGAACTTATAAAATTTACATATGTTAATGATAAATGTGCGACATATTTATGTTATTAGTCGAAGATGGACTTATTTATTTAGCATCGCTAGCAAGTAAATAATTGTACAAATATTGAAAGATTGTAACCATTATAATTATAAATCATTATACTCAAATTTTTGCATACATCTAATAATTTAATGTATTTCAAACATTTATCTATACATCTTTTTTCTTAACTAACTTGAACTAGCACTCGAAATGTATGGTTGAAAAATTCATTGCCATTCTCGCGTAATAAATTTTCGTTCCCGCGTAATAAATGAATTAGGTGCATCCGTGGATAAAACGTATATGTATATTACTGTTTGAAAATATTTCTCAGGTGCACGATACCTGTAATCTCCCTTTCGGAAGTCAGGACTCCTTCTAAATTCCAGACTCGCTTTCCGTTGACCCATTGATCTTTCGATCCTACGTTCACTTCCACTTTTATCGAAAGACATTTTATGGAAGCTTGGCGAGGAAATCTTGCGGAAATCTCGGGGAGACACTTTCATGAGGTCTTTCGTTGCAGTTAGCTCCTCGACCAGTCTTATATCTATCGAATTTCTTTTTCCTAACATAAAACACTTGAGATGTTTAATATATTTGTCCGAAGAAAGAAACAGAGAATTATGCGTATTATTTTACAAGTTGATAAAATTATTAAAAAATCAATGTCAGCTTAGCTCTCGTGTTTTGCAATTATCAGAAACCGTTTTTTGTTAGTATAAAAATCCGCAATCCACTTTCTTGGTTACCAAATATGTTTAATTACTTAACAATTTTTCCGTTTCCGAGGACTGACCTGATAGATTAGGCGAGTAGCCACGAAAGTTCGGTGACCAAACCGACTCGTCCACTTCTTCGACCTTCATCTGACGAAGTAGTTGGTGTCGTCTAGCAGTGTCTGACCTGTCCTTCACTTTCAGTGTAATAGGACCTTTATTGGGAATGTGCAAATCCATCGCCATTGAAATTTGACTGCCGCCCATCTTCTGTTGCTCCAAGCTTTCTCTGCTCGTCTGTTTAAATCGTACCGATTATAACATGCAACCATACAATAACAACTAATTATTCCGTACGATCATTCGATTCTCATCATCTGCCTAAATTCTATTAATTCAGAACATGCAATCATTCCGCTGCAAGAAATAATTATCCCGTATAGATTTCGAATTTTATGCATTTATGGGAATCCGCGACGAAAATAAATCTGTTAATGTAAATAAAGGGTAATTTTTGTGTGAAATTTGTAAAAAAATAATTCCAATATTTCGTAATTTATTTATTGCAGCGAACTTGCAATATTTACGTAACGTTGATAGAGTTTCATTGTAAAAATGTCAACCGAAGCAATTATAACTAGACTGCGGATCTTTATACAAAATAAACATTTTCTATCTGAATTACACAACAAGCTGCAGTGGAATAGAAATGTTTAATAGATTGAAAATAATATAATAGTATATTTAAATTCTTCTAATTGTCTCGAATTGCGCCTACACATTTTTGTTATAAATGCATAAAATCAAGAAATGCAAGTGTAGCTTGATCGTTTGATCGAGAATCATTTTCAATGTTTCGTATACCTGATGTGCACTGTAGCTTGGATTGTCCACGGACAGGGCATGCCTTTGCAACAATTCTGGATTTAACAACGCGCATCCAGCGTATTTTGGGGTTCTTTTGCGGGGTGACTTTTTGTCTATCAAAGTGGGCGCGCTGGGACTCTTCTTAATACAATGCCCAGTCTGTTTGTCGTCCAGCTCTTTCGAGAACTGCATAAATTCCGCGGTCAATTGTTTCCTCAACACCTCGTGGATGCTTGGACTTGGACTTCTGTTCACCCTAAACACACCAAGTTGGTGGTCCCATTTGGTCGTCTGGCTAGATATCGATCTCCGGTTTCGCTGATTTTTTATAGTCTTTATCGTCGACGTTTGATTAAAGCGAAAACGTGCCGGCACCACTTTCGCAGCGTTATCACGAGCCTCGAAGGTCATTACGCAAGCCGCTACTACGATAAAACCTGTAAATTTGTGTTGCGTTACTTCAAGATTATGGCCGAAGAAATAACGAACGATTGTGTATATTATTTCTCAGAATTAATATTTTTCACGATGCAACTTTAAATTTAAACACTGTGTTTGTTAGAATTCCTTTGAAAAAATGTGAAGATAGTTCTCAACGATACTTATAGTATAATCGATTTAATGACTGAAACCTTTAATCTGTGTGATAATTTATTAAAAATTTATCAATCTAATATGTATTTTAGCGGATTTCTCAGATATAAATCTTCTGAACACTATTATTAAATTACTTTGATCTACAAAAACAGTATAAAGGATATTATAATTGACCGTTTACATATCAATTAAAAAAGGGTTCAATATACCATCCTAAAAGTATTTTAATATTAATAAGTTTATCGTTCTACTCATATTTCGGTTTCAAGCAGAGGAGTACTGTGAGCCTCCATAGCTCAGGGGTTAGAGCACTGGTCTTGTAAACCAGGGGTCGAGAGTTCGAATCTCTCTGGGGGCAACTTTTTTTTTCTTTTTTTCTTTTCTAAATATCAATCAAAAAAGCATATGGCTTCCAATGCAATAAAAATCAATTGAAAAATATTTTTTTATGCCGAAAAAGTATAAAAAAAAATTAATGTTTTATACTTAACTGCATGCAATGTATATTTCATTCCGTTTGTCTTAATTTATTGTAATTACAACTACGCAACATGCGGAAATAATGAATAAATGTATAGATTCAATTAACTTTTGTATGTAGATTTAATTACTGTGCAGATTTGAATAAAAACTTAGCTTGTTGAAAATAGCATTAAATTGTGTCTCAGGAGAAATATCTTTTCCTTTAGTTTGTCGCGTTACTATTTTCATATTTGTTTATTATATACATGTTTCGGTGCTTGTCTGTTTTTATCTATAATACATTAAACAGTCATCCATAATAGATGCTACGATTTAGAATACGATTGAAAATGTAACTTAAAGGAAAAAGTAGAAACACTATACGTATATAAATAATAGTGAACGTTACCTCCTACACCCATAACGATTGGTCCAGCGTAACTAAGGTTGTTCAGATGAAATCCACGAGACTCATTCTTCACTCTTATTGTTAGATTACCTCTAACTTCTTGTGCCACGGAAAGCTGGTCTGCGAAGTATCCTATATGACATGCATCATTAACAAATTCTATTAATTGTTCCGATAGTGTGATTTGAAAAATGTAATTTAAATTCGTAACATAATGTTTAAATGTAACATTTAAAAAGGTGAATTGTGAATTTCTATTATGATCGTATAAAACTGTTATAAAAAAATTTTGGTTGGAATCAACATTCCTGGAGCTGGGCAGATTAATAATTATGGACAGTCCACAGTTCTGTATTAATTTATAAAAATTATACGTTATGCAGAGACGAATGTGCACAATGAATTCAAACTGGTATTTTTTAATTGTTTGTTGTAATTTAATTGCAGACTTTAAAAATTGCAATACCCTAATTCTGTTTTTCGTTCTAATTCTAAGTTCGTGTAAAAACAGAATTGAGTGTATTTGCTTATAAGATAATGGAAGGAACGTGTACACATTGTTAGATAGTAGCAACATCAGTGCGCAGGAAGTGACGTAATCGTATATGACAGTCGTGAACATTGGGATACACATTTTGTGTGAAGGAAATGTCGTATTTTATGAAGGGTATGCGTTTTGCACCCTCACTCCGTGTCAGTATGAATATGTATAATGATTTCGGATAATATTAATTTCCGGTGAACAATAACAATGTCTTTCGAAATATGCTGCAATCGTTAAGTATTATATTTTAATGATAATTATAAACGAGATTTTGTATATTATAATGAACAGATCTATGGCTGAATGAATTAAAGCAGCATTCGTTACGAGTGAAAAGGAGAGTGGGGAAAGGTCTGGTCGCGAAAGTAGATCTAGTTGTAGTCGTTCCAGTCAGTTAGCGGATAAAATCGCTTTTCCGCCATTTGCATAATATTCTGAATCACGAATGCGTTTAGCGTAGCATAAGTCGTTATAAACAAGTCCAGTGATCGTAGAAAACAATATTTTGTGAAGAACGTTGAAAACAGAAGTATTATTTTCATTCTATGTAAACACTTTAAATATTATTGTATATCTTTCAAAGATTCACTGGAGTAAATATTGTATGTAATAATTAGACAGCGGATTATATGCATTTGTAACAAAAATGAGTCTATGTGTAACTTAAAACAATAAAAACAGTATTTTAAACACGAAATAAAAACAAGAAAGAAAGTAAATTCTTATTTGACACCAGTTTGTCGCAATACAGGAAGAAAATTTTTATTTTGCATAAAGATCCGCTGTCTAGTAATAATATAATATTGAGAAGACAATAAATTAGTATAATAATGCTGCTCATACCAATAACAAACATGTCTAAGTTACTATCATAATTGCAAGGAAACATAAACAAATTTTAATAAAAAAAGACTTACTTAGTTTTCAAAATGGTTAATTTTCAAAATTACGGATACTTGCTCTACGTCTTACAGCAAATTAAAATCGGGAATAATATTTAAATTGGCGCCACTGAAGCTAACTGTATTAAACATTTAATCAAAATTCACTCAAAATGATTATTGTCAATTTGTTGTGAAATAATGGTGATACTAGATAGCGTGTGATTCGAGAACGAATAAAAAAAATATTTTACAAATTAAAAATTTATTATTTAGAATATGATAATTTTACTGATTGTATATCTATTAATTTTGTTACTAACAAAGAAACAATTTGTGTATCAATGTATGTAGTATGTAGATACTTGTCTACAGAAGATGTCATGAGAAAAATGCTTACCGACTGTTTGTACATGTATTTTCAATAAATAAAATACGCCCATTACAAAAACTACGAAAATTACAAAATTCTCCAATATTGCACACGATTTACGGTATCGCATATACATACTTATATACGTTGTCCTGCCATATGGGAAAGCTAGCAGCGATAACGAAGACTAAAAAGACTACTCACCTATAGTCGCCATGCAAGCTCCTAAAAGCATTAATAGCAGGCCAATTCCAAGAGCTTCGCAGGCGTACCACAAACACCGTGTTGTCACCTTGTCTCTCACCACCTAATTAATTTAATTGTTTTCGTCAACAGTTCATAGATTGTGCAGTCATCCGTTGATTTGAACAAACAAATGGCTCACATTGTTTAAAGACTGTCTCAACGCAATTAACGACAAACAATACTAACCCAGCTAAAAAATGCTTGATAAGGAAGATTTATTTAAAATTTAATTTGATCGAATATTTTTTACCAGGAATAGTGCTCGCATAGACCTCTACTTTATGGTTCAACTTAAATATACTATGTATATCTTGTACATTATGTTTTAAGGAAAAATTTCTTAAAAATGCTAGTTTATCAAGTAATGTCTTAATATCTTATTAAAAATATTCATGCCGTCAAACCTTTTTTTTTTATGTTAAAATATTTACGACTACGTACAGATGAAATCAAAGTAAGATAAATCTTGGATAATTGAATTATCTACGAGTATTGAAAAGTATCGAAAAGAGACTTCCAAAAATATAGTATAAACTGCTACGTTCTTTTAGCTACGTGTAGTGAGTAATCGCGTTAATCGACTGAACAATACAACAGCGTTAATAAAATATTAATTTGGACGTTCACAGTCTTGCGAAACTTTATTTTACCTGGACATTCCAGTGTGCTCCCGGGCCGCAGGCTCTTCTCTGCGTCCCTTGATATTGGATGCTTCCTTGGGGCATTTTGCACTGAAGTTAAATAAATTCTGCGTTATTTACGGGGACCGGTGTTCCGGCGAATTTAATTAAAAATTCTATTAGAGAGAAAGAGAGAAAGAGAGAGAGAGAGAACGCTGGTTGGGTAAATCCGTGACTATAAGCAAAACTTCAAGATGAATTTAATATTATATATAAGACTTTTAACAGTTTTTATCATGTTACATTTTCAGGAGTCTGGGTAAAGAATTGAATAATACGAGGACCATATACGAGGATGAGATAGAATTGAGGTCTCTTGTTGGAGAAATATTTATAAGATAAAGTTATGTACACGATTTTCCACGTAGGTAGGTCATGCTAGTTTTAAATAGATTAAAAAGTGGATAGAAAATCGTAAAGGGCATAGTTATATTCCAGAAGCATCCCATCCTTCAATTATTATTACTAATTGTTCCTAATTATATTAGGTAAGTGCAATGTTCTAACTATTCCGACCGTATTAATTAACGTTATAACTGTATTATTATCTGCATCAAACTATGGTTTAGTATTAGAAAATAATTAAGCTAAAAAATTGATTAGACCGAGATGTATTTACAATTCGTTTGAGAAAGCAGTCATATGAAATTGATGTATGTGCCTAGTACTCGTGCATCGATAACAACATCGTCATTGATTTCTCGGCAATCCAATTTTCGTAATTATACCCCAACATCCAGGGCCATTTTTAATAAACATGAGAGCAGCAAAGTATCGGAATTAAACTGTATTACTTGATTATTGAGACGCAATACACCGATTAATCTAAGATTAGAATCGTTACTTTAAAAATTTATTTCAGGGTTCGTATTACTGTCAATTCTACATTACTATTTGCAACTGTTGCAAATGCGAAACTATTTAATTTTCTTTATAATACTCTCACAGAGGTAGACAATTTATTATTTGGTAAAAATCAAAATGATTCATCGTTTTATTAACACATTGGACTCATTGGCAATGAGAAGGTCGATCTACTTGCGAAGGAAGCGACAAAAGAAAAGGATATTATTCGCAATTTTGATCGAATAGGGATATTATTCACAATATTCATCAAGAATAGGGATATTATTCGGAATATTGATCAGGAATAGTATTTGCTGGCTACATTTTCCCAAGTGTGTACTACATTTCATCGTAAAAAAGTATATCGCATGCGAAAAGGGCAAGTTGTTATTCACAAAACTTTGCAGAAAGTAGCGCAGCATAATAAATTGCTCATTGCCTCATTCTCATTTCATTTAACACGAGACCGACACTCCTACGTCCGCGATGCTTTAATTCAACTTCACGATACGTGCATCTGTATAGTAACCTGCTACAGCTTTTACCACCATCGGCCATTCATTCGCTTTTACATAAGGGTGGATAGGCACAGCTAGGCGTGCACAATGTGTTCATGTAACATTATCTGGCAAAGTGTCATAGTGTGCGTGGCCATACTCGCGTCTAATTCACACATAGTCTAAAGAGAGAGAGAGAGAGAGCGAGAGAGAGAGAGAGAGAGAGAGAGAGAGAGAGAAGCATTGTTCGCTTCTGTTTCCTATCTTTGAGCGTGGAAAGTTCGCGTTTTGCATTGATCCAAATCCTTCTTTACTGCTTTCTTCGCAATCTCTCTTTACAACTGCAAAACTTCCCCGTGTTCCCGGCCGAAGATTTCGCGATCCATCAGGCGATAGCAGTTTCAAAATGGAGGAAACTTGCCAAATGCTTAGTGGTCGCAGAAATCGTGCACGTCGAATTAATTCGTTGTTAATGGACTATTGTACTATATATTGTGAATATTTTGTAGTAATTATTTTGTAAAAATTATTGTAAACATGTGTCGATTACAAGATATTAAAGAGCGTCAAAATGCTCTTGTATTATCTTTAAAATTAATTAAAGAAATGAATGTTTATCTAGCTCTTCAATCTTGTAGTTTATCTTGCATAAAAATCTACAGTCCAATTATTTTCTTTCTAAAGAATTTCATTAAGCAGATATTAATGTGACAGTATTCACAAATTCTTCTGTCGATGTTCCTTTATTCATTTATTCTTGTTTTAATTTAGTTTAATGTTAACTTCATAATCCCTATTCGTAAAATAAAATATTCCTGCGATTTTATAATGTTTCCATATCGATTTGTTGAGAACACGGTGTGTGTCTTTTGTGTAGGTCTATTCTATTTTTATTGTATTCTGTCACTATATTTGAACTTGAAATTGCAGTTGTGTACGGCCACGTTCAAGAGACGCGTGGTCCTGTTTGTTTCATCGATTAGCGCAATCTCTGGTTTGTTTGCCAGGATTGATTAGTTGGTCAGTATTGTCGCTGTTCTCCAAATATATTTCGTTCATAGTGGTACGGTTATTATTATCCTTCTATGGCCACGGTTATCCAACATTCAACAATACGAACAGAATGTAATTAAACGGGTAAATATAATACGATTGTGTTATACAGGGTGTCCCAAAAATGTTGTACTTCACAGGGTTGATTCCTGAGGTTGTTTGAAATAACTTTTTCCTTTACGAAAATGTTCACCGCGGCCTCGTACAGGAGATATTAACGAAAAACACAGGCCAATTAAAGCGCGGCTATCGCGGCTCGGTTCCGGCTCGACCAATGCCAACGCCAGGCTCGTTGTGTCTTGTCGCAGAGTCGCAATCCGCTCGCTATAGCCGCGCTTTGATTGGTCCGTGTTTTTCTTTTTTTTGTTAATAACTGCTGAACGAAGCCGCGGAGAAGATTTTCGCAAAGGAAAAAGTTACTTCAAATATCCCTATCAAGGAAGTACAATTTTTTTTAAAAACACTTAAAAAGTTCAAATATAAATAGATTTCACTGCGAATTAACTTGCATTGGAAGTCTGTTTACAATTTTGCTTTATCGATTTTCTTCCACCGTACAGTCGTTCTGACTATACGTATCATATTTAATCTTGTGAATGATAAGAGAGAGAGAGAGGGAGAAAGAGAGAGAGAGAGAGAGAGAGAGAGAGAGAGAGAGAGGGAGAAAGAGAGACAGGAACAAGCATTCAGCCAATTTACTGAAATCGATTCTGCTCTTTAGTATAACTCCTCGCCTGCCCTAAGTTCTACAACTTCAATCGTCGTATAATTATATTAGACTCTATGCAATTATGACAAAGCTGAATAGATGCAACGCGAAATTTGTTTGGAAATAACTTTCTATAGAATCTCCACTCGATGCAGACCATTATTACTTTGCATAAAGGTCTGTACTTTAATAATTAAAGGATATTATTGAAAAGCATATTATTCATTTAGTTAATTAACTTTGAGTAAACAATGTTGAAATATTGACTAGCTAATTTACCCATTGATATAGTAAAATTACTGTTTCAATGATTCAATGAATTATGTACATAATAAAAGACGTACAATCTAGTTCTCTAAACCTATTTTCTAGTTTCAAAAATTCTCATCTGTAGAACATCTGAAGGAACAGAATTTTATTATTGTGGAGAATAATCAATATACATATATGCAGATACATAATTATATTTAGAATCCATTTTCATTCTGAAGAACTAAAAAGTAATAGCGACAAATTCTTTAATTAATTAATGAATTTTTGAAGGCTGTTTCGAACCGAAAAAAGTAGCAAAACAAAATTTCTGGTTACGGGTCTTTAGAAACGTGAGAAGCTAAAAAATATTACAATTGTATATAATGCAATTATTATAATAAATGGGTATGGATAACAGCAGTCACGCACATCGAGATTACTTCATTGCGTGATTAAAAAGTTGTATGGCGCGTGAACGCTGAAAGTTATAAGTTCTATATTCTAGATAACAATTCTATTGTCCTGTACAAAGATTAATGTTTCCTTCGTGCCAGGTGAAAAGTTCTTGTTGCACGTTTTCTCGTTATGAACTTGACGGTTTCTTTAGGCAACAAACTGGTTGCTTAAAAGATGTCTGGCTTCAGTTAGCTAATTCGATTTGGATTACTTGCTTATCGCGAACCTCGTTTTAAATATTAGTGGGATGATTCGGCCTGCGCCAATCAGGTGGATCCAACTTTGTTTGCGTTCAAAAATTGCGTTCTATGATAGAGGTCTTGTCCAATTTTAGCAGGCGGTACCTGAGCACACTTTTCACTGCGGAAAGTCTTCGTTTTAACTTCATTGTGTCTCGGACAATAGCATCGCCGGAAATAAAGCGGGGATTGCAATTCATGAAAAGATTCACGACAATTAAAGCGATTAAAGCCGGTCTTTTAAATCCCCTTTGCTCACTATTATACTCTGTGTAAGAACGCAGGATCCCGGTTGTAATGCACCTTCATACATATACATGTACTCTTGAACCCTCGGAATTAAGCTCTAAATGTGTTCGATGTGTCTCTCCAGCTGCGTAGATCATCGTTATCCGCGTATTGAATCCGAAAACAATAGGATTTAGGTTTTATTTAGGCTTCGAGACGAAAAAAAACCGAGGAAGAAGAAACCTATTTTCTGCTTTTATGGAATCGTAAACGAAGATGCACGCATCTCGTTTTCTTCCAATGTTCATATTTTTCTCTGCGGTTCTCCCACCTAGCCTTCATTATATTTTTCTTCCCTATGATAAAAATAATTTTCCAAGTTCTGCTTCATGGAATTTAACTCTGTCACCTATTATAAAATTATACTTGCTTCATGCATAGAATAAGATACTCTCATGGATATAGTGGATTCCACTTATTCGAGTTAAAGTTTCATCGGGACTGACGTTCATTTCGGGCGAAGGACCAAGAGCAGAATCGAAGAGCCCTAGTTCTCTTCGCTTAATTGTGACCGCAGCATAATCAGTCCAAAGGACTTTAGAACTGACGAGTCTCAAAGAGCAGGAATTCAATGTACTTCGAACTTGAATGGTAACTAGATTTTATTTGCAACTTATAATAAATAAATACAAATTAAGTGGAACTTTACATAAAGATATAGCTATTAAATAAAGATATTTTCTACTTTATTCAAATTTCAGAATTCGTAATGAATGAAATGAAAAATTGAAATTTATCATACCGTAGCCTCGTTACGATTTTAATATGAAACATTGATCATTGTGGATCACTGTGCAAAATAAAAATCGTCTGCATCAATTTCAAAAAACAGAAACCAGATAAGAATTTGTTTCACAATTTTAACAAGATCAGGACAATTTATCGATGTTTTTAAATCCTTTTAATGTTTCTAATATTTCACCTAACTGTATTTTGTTATAACATAATGTCCGCTGCCTATTGGTTATAATTCTATGTTAGAATTTCTAACACAGCATTTCTTTTTTTCAAAAACATTTTGGCTCATCAATGCACAAGAAAGACATTAAAGCCCCGGTGCTGAGGGTATTAAACAATGAAGCTTGATTCCACATCGGAGCAACGAGGACAGAAAAAGCTTTCATTATTTCGGCTGTGGCTGGATGATAAATTATGCAAAAAGTACAATGCCCAGACGCGTGGCTCATAAGATCCCCGAAGCCACCATTATGTTTGCTATGTGAACCGCACTCGCATTATCTCCCTTTAAATTTCTTATCTCGCGTTCTGCATGAACATTTTCCGTTTGCACGGTCTGCAGCGGAGAGACAGGGTTTAATCTCCAAAAGCCGTATCATTTTTCGAACGTTGAAAGCATTTTTCCCACTCGACCAAGCGAGGAGAAACGTTGCCGTTTGCATACGTAGATCCTCGACGATTGTAAATAATTTTTTTAACAGAAACGTGGATCTTTTTACAACGACGCAATACATATGTATATCTTATACACGTCCCAGTTACCCGAATAATTTGCTTCGTTATGGATACACAATTTTTTGTGTAACACGAAATATAAAACAAAAGTTACTCATCAAAGCAAAAGCACCATTGTTATTAATATATTCTGTCAGAGTTACAAGTTTCTCGATTGTATAATATTACCGTAGATACTGACTTTTTTCTTCATTTACAAGATTGTCATCTCTACAAAATACTGATTTTTATGCAAAATTAAACAAATACTGATTTTTATGCAAAATTAAACAAACACTGATTTTTATGCAAAATTAAACAAATACTGATTTTTATGCAAAAATATAATTTCAAGCATTCCAGTCAAGACGTAGAAATTACGTAAACATTAATTTTTCGCACAAAGATCAGCTGTCTAATTATAAATTCTAATATCATATTAGTTGTTGTTAATTGTTGCTTCAATAGTGAAAGGAGTACTCGTATTACAGGGTGCAACATATTATCTGAAAACTAGCTGTCACAGAATTTTCATTACAATCTGCGCGACTTGGCTACGTTCCCTCGAAAGCTGAACCGACTGTTAAAAAAGACCACTGACCACGAAAGAAGAAAACGAAATACGACTCACCTTCCCACCTCTACAGGCTCATAATCACAGCGTCCTCCACTCCTCCGTCTGTCGATGAGGCTTGTTTCCGAATGTTTGCGATCGTAAAGCACTCGGCGCGAATTCTCGACTTCCGCGTGCCCGCGGAAACGGACAGCTGCTAGGAAACCCTAGAAGCGGTTAATCATAGGGGATTGTTTGAGCTCGGTTGGAAATTGGCGCGCCTCGAGCGACGGAGCAGGTTTATTTTTCTTGGAGTTGGAGCAGCAGCAGCAGCAACAGCAGCAGCAGCACATGGCGCTTCGCAAATCATTCCGCGACGCGAGTATCCCCGTCGTTGAGACGGCCGCGAAACGCACTCAGACCGCCCGCGCCTCTTGAATCGCGTTTGTCGTTTCAACGATCTCACTTCAGGCTTCCCTCTAATTACGGGATTAACTCGCAATGTCGCCGTCGTCGTCGTCGTCGTCGTCGTGCAGACGCCAATTAGTTTTCGTGGACGGCCGATCCTCGAAGCCGTTGATGCGTCCTCATCCCGACGCTCCTCGCGCTCGGTCTTACGGATGCTTTTGTCCCGTTGCTTTTGCCGGCGGACACGCATTCTCCACGTGCGATCTTTCGGGAATATTGATTCGCTCCTGTTGCAACGTGTAACCGTGTAATTAGGGCGATCGGACGTGCTTTCGAGGGGTGGCCAATATTTTTCGTCCTCGACGAGCACACGCGCAAGCGATCGCTAACGCGATCTAATGTCATCGATCACCTGTGAATTGCGGTATCATGTTGTACAAATAATTCGTCGTGCGATACAATCGAACGGGATTCAATTGAGTTCAATTGAAGGAGACCTCCCTTTTCCACTCGTTACGCTGTCAGTTTCCAATGCAATCAATCAACAGCATCTTCCTCTAACAAGGCAGAAGAAGATACCCTTTGATATCGATACCGCAGTAATCTCTGTCGAGTCTCCATTCATCATGCTGCTGGAATCGCCGCTGCTGTATCTCTCTCTCCCTCTCTCGCAGAGATTGTACAGCGATTGAATTTTTACGAGCGAAAAATAGGAATCACCGTACGTCCATTTTTCACGGGCCCGTACTATCTCTTAATTGAGTCGCCGTGCTGTGCAGAACGGTCCGCCGCGTGGACGAAATTGAACAGGAATTCCGCCGCGTTTCGGCTCAACCGCGGAGACCGTTTACGACGGGTCGCGTCGATTGCTTCCGATTCGGTCGGCTCAATTTCATGTTTTCAGATGCATCGTTCGTTGGCGTTCATCGCGCGCGACTTCATTTCTTTTTTTTCCTCGCCGACACTTCCCGCGTGAGAACTCTCCTCGAGAGAAAGGCGGAGGGAGAGAGAGAAAGAGAGAGAAAGAACTTATTGTACGAGCACTCCTTTTATTTCTTCGCGAAGACTGCGCAACAACGGTTCTTGCCTGAATAGCTTCGAACGCAGAGTGCTCGGGTTCCCAAGACCTTTATCAGCAGCGATTTCAACGGAAGCTTCAGTTTGACAGGTAAAAGGGCCCAAGCAATTCCGTGTGCGCTTTTAATCGCGCTTGTTGTTCATGCCTATACGATTTCCGCGCACCTTCTTCGATGATCCCGATCGTTTCGATTTCCACGCGCAACGCAAACACCGCCGGTGTTTCATCGTCCCCGTAAATCAACGTTGCTTCTTTGTTTACCCCGCTCGAGCACGCTTCTGCTCAGCGTCGATGATTTTCGAAAGCGCGGCAAGCCGGCATCCAAATAATCCGGCTAAATTTATTTGCGCGATCTCCGCTCCGGGGGACCGGCTGAAATTTACGAGCCTTTACCTGTCGTCTGCCTTTTCTCACTGCTCGTCTAGCCGCTCAAGAGGACCACTGGGGGCCTCTTCATTGGCTCCGGAATCCTCTTTCCGGCAACAATCGAGCGTCTCAGTCCTGGGACGTAAAACTTGATGATCACGAAACAACACCGAACAACCGGCGCGAACTCACTCTGGCAGATCGGATGTTGGACACCGGCACGTTGATCCGTTGGGATCCGTCAGGTGTCACAGCCGTGAACCAGGAGAGGTTCGTGCGATCAACAGTTAGGATGCTTGGATAGAAAATAAACACTGGGAGTCGTTCACTAAATCATCGCGTGACCGAAGATGCGTCTCTTCATTGGCTGTTGGCTCGTATTCCCGGTAACTAGCGATCGTCCTAGCCCGGGACGTAGCCCTAGACCGAACCACTGGTCCGAACTCACCGAAGTCCTAGCAAATCGGATGCTCCAAAGCTGATCCTTGGGACCCGTCAGGTGTCACACAGCAATGGACCAGGGGCAGTTTGCGCGATCAACAGTTTGGGTACCGGGGGACAGATAAACACTGAGTCGTTCACTAAATCATTGCGCGATCGAAGACGCGTCGCTGATCGTTAACGGTTCACGATTCTTGGCTATCCTCTTCGTTCATCGCTCCTGCTTAACTCCCTAACGAGATCTTATCCTTCACAGTCTCATCCCCGCTCGAGGACGAGTCTGCTGGCAGCTCGCCAGCGAGGGAGGCCCGCTGGAAAACTATACTAAATCACCGTTAGGATCAGGACTCAAGGGAGACGATCAACGACGCCGCTTGAGGGAGTGTCTCTACTCCAGCATCACCTGTTGGTATCGTATCCCGGTCACGGCCTATACAGGGTGGCACGGGGGAAAACGCTGCTCCAGCTGGATTGGCCTAAGTGCGTCGGCGCGGACGCAGATCGATGTGTTATATCGCGCGCGCTTTCCTATACGAATCGCTCCGTCCTCCTCCAGCGTCGCGACGCCGCCACAACGGACGCCCCGTCGACGTCGTCGTCGTCGTCGTCGATAAGCATCGTCGTCGATTCCACGAGTGCCATTGTGTCGATCTGCCGGATCTTACGAAGGCAGCTTTCTTTCGTCTATTTTTCCGACTTTCCTTTTTTTTTACTCTCGTCGGAGAACGATGCCATTTTTTGGCCTGCTTCCCCGCTTTGTAGGCCGACGCCACGACGCCGCGCCGCGCGCCTTGTGTCGGGTGAACACACTCCGCCGCACTGTGTCGAAAACCATGGGCAAAAATCGAGAAAGTCACTGCTTCGTATTATGTTAAAATGTCTAAACAATCATTATTTGAAAAAAAAATTCAATAGGAAATTCATAACAAGCGAATTCTGTAACCGAATATTAGGAAGTCCAAATGGTACAGTAGGTCGTAACGTAACTTATTTACGTTGTGCTATGAAGATGTTTTTACGACATAATCTTTTTAGAAAGTGTTGGATAAGGGTTGTCTAATTGCAATTCATCTACAGAAAATATATAATCGACCTAAAATGAAACAATTATGTATGGTCCGTCCGTTTCTCAAATCTTCAGAGGAGGATAAAAAAAAGCGGCACAAAACTTCCTGGGATTTATGTTGCATCGTATTCGTAAGATAGTATACTTTAACATAACACAAGTTTCATTTGCAAATAGTTTAATAGTTTGCAAATAGTTGCAAATTTCAGTAGAAATATGGAATTTGATTACGGTTATTGAATAAATAAAAGAATTTGGACATTATATAAATTATAAATATGATTGAATAATTTAAAATCAATATCGTAATAATCCGTTATTTTTGGAATACCTTTTAAAGCTTTAACAGAATGAATTCTAATAACTATAGAAATATCTACGTTCCTTTAGGAATTCAGTCACAAATATCGCTGAAAAGAATGTTCTATGAGCTGTATTGCAGTAATGGATGAGTCTGTTCATCGGAAAAATATCGATAAGCGTTATGAGCTCATTGGATCGTAACAGATCACTACTTTTTGCCTGCAAAGCAAAAAATATAGTTGTGTGTATTTTAGCCGTTATATTAATACGTTTATTGTTAAAATATTTATGCCGATGCAGTATTAATTATAAAAAAAAATTTGTATAATTACTCAGCAATGTAGTACATAAAAATATTACGAAATAGACAGATGTAATATCGATAAAGTGTCTATCTCCGTTTTCAATGATGCGAGAATTATTCAAAACGTATCTTTATTAATCAGATAACTGGCGTTGCCTCTCCTGCAACAAGTTAATTAATTCGAGGCAAACAGAATATGTTTTAAAACAAAAATTTAGATATTCATTGTTCGACAAAACAAACAGATTGTTAAACGAGCGAATATGTTAAATATTTACAATATTTTTTTTTATATATTTGTTGTTCGATTTTTAAACATTCATTTCCTGATGCGTCCTGTGTATTTTGGTTGTGCGTATTTGTGGAGATGAATAAACACATTCTTTGACCAACGCAACCATTGATTTTGTAAATAATGTTTATTAGATAATGCGTGCTTAAGAGTATTAGGTAACATAATGTATTCTACGGTCCTTCATAGAAGGTGTACAAATCATTGTTCCAGCAATGTCTTCTAGATTAACGTAGATAAAATCATCGTCGTTGTCGTCGCTATCGCCTCTGTCCTCATTCAATCAATTAAACCCGTGTTTCTCGCACATACTTCATTATGCGGTTCATTATCGAGTCGACACGTAAAATCGAATTTACTCTGGAAAATTTTCAGATCGATGATACACGCGTATTCGATTCGAAATTTTAATAAATTTTCACGTAAATATAATTTCTTCGACAATGTACATACGTACACATACTGTTATAAATTAAATTATTATGAATCAATACATTCGTTAGTATTCATAATTTTTAATTAAAAATGAAAATTATTTTCAGAAATTATTAATTGCGATGCATTTGAAGTATTTTTCTTTTGAATTTAAGATAATTGAAATACTAATTATGAAGAGAATAAAATTTGCTAATGTGAAACATGAATTTTCCTTGAATATTATTCGATTTCAGTGCTCCGAATTACGAGTTCACGACGATTGATTCACGTTCCCGTGAGTTTTTAACATCAAATAAATCGAAGTTCCTTAAACTTATAATAGTTTATATACGGTCTAAGGTTCCCCTCGTTCGGTTTAACTAAAAGTATCGATAAATAACGTATCACTTTTCCAAGTTTCTTTTTCTCTAAACTCGTCGGAGCCGTTGGAGCAAATCTCTCGAAAAACCGGCCCGACAATTCATTAAAAAAATCTCGATTTAATTTATTTCTATATTCCATTGTGTACGCTCAATCTGTATTTTCCCCACGTTTGCATCCACATTCATTCCTCATTTCTCTCTATATATAATTATTTATTTATGTAATCTATATAACATAGAATTTTTATGTAGGTAATAGCAAGTAACGTACAAGCAAACATCGGTTAGTTGCAAATATCCCGTTTTTTAAACTTTACTGCCAGATTTTAATTATGTATAACGAGCATTTAATTATTTTTTACAATTTCTTTCCGTAGAGGTTCCAAAGAATACAATTTTTACATGTATTATTAAAAATTTGCTCATCACATTTTTGTAAGATTGTCCTGAACTTTTTAGTTCAAGTACGTCGATAGAGTTTTTTTTAAATAAAAATCACTCGGTTTGTACTCTTTTTATTTGTTCAAACACGTTAATAATATTTTTTCAACTTACGCGTAGATATTAAACAGAATTATAAAAAAGTATTAAAAGGATAGGAAGAGTAATTTTGTCCATCACACCGGTCTTTTTTCCAACAAATAATTGGAATGCAATTAAAAACCTATTCGAAAATTTGTCGCACAATGGAATCCTTCTGGAATTTAACAAGAGCTCCGATTAATTGATGGTGTGCATATTGTACTCTTATGCCTCCGCAGTGTTCCAGAATTCAACAATGAAATTTTATCAGTACGTTCTATACATTAAAATATAAAAATAGTGTTACTTCAATATTATTATTATTATTTATTGAAAAATTATGAAGATAAAACTTAACGTAAAATCAATATCAGATTATTACAATATAGTATCAATACTTTTCAAAGTAAATTTCAATTAATTCTGAATAATTATTCGATCACTTTAGTTACAAAAATAAGAAATATGTTGTAAATAATAGCATGCAAAATAGAAACTATTATAATATGTATGGAAAAGTGTTTCATGGTAATTGTGATTTACGAAGCCATACTTACATATTATATTAGATGTCTAAAATAATAAAGAAGTTTAAACCAAATAGAATGAATATTTAAAAAAAGATGACTAAATTTTTGTAGAATGAAGTAATATTTTACGTTTAATTTATAATGATAATCTTTTTCTTTAATTTATTTTGCCATTTATAATTCCTCGCAATAATGTCTGTATATAATATTGTCCAAAAATTTATGTAAATTTAGAATTTGACTTAAACACATTTTATTATGTTTCGAACAATGAATAATTTAATTGTTTCGAATAATTGAAACTTTGCATGAACACAATGGTAAATTTTAAATAATTATGTATTAACAAAGAAGGTAATACCAATTTATTTTTACAATTGTATTGTTCAAAGATGATATACAGTTGAAAGCATGTTATATAAAACAAGTAACAAACAATTTTATCTACTCCATGCATATTTATTAAATACAGTCTAATAATAATTTTCAAATAAAAAAATTCACTGTTTCCCTGAATCCGATTTTCGGTTTCAATGAAATTTGTATTTAGCACTGACATATATGTATATATATAGTTCGTAAAAACATGAATAAAATTCGTCTAAGTTATTGCGCTAACTTTCACCAGAGAAAACTTTATTTTTCTCTGTTTCTTTCTATAAGATCCACCCACGCATGTACCGTTTGCGTGCGGCGAAACTTAGCATGCTCGCCGCATTTTTCCAGATACCGCGAACGAGGAAATAAAAATCCGCGGTTCTTCGAAATATGGTCTGAAAATAAAATCGAACCATAAAAATTTCCGTAAACTCGTATTTTCGAAGTGCTCGGCGGAGCAGCAAAGTTTGAAAAAAAACACGGACATTCGTGTAACCGAGGTTTCCTTGTTAGTTTTATGTGTTTGTTTTTACGTTCGTAACTATACCAATGTCGAGTCGAATGAAGATTAATTTATTTATGTGCAAGATTCTGCACCTTCTCATCCGATCCTCTCGTGTGTGTATGTGTGTGTATAAATCCAAACTTCCAAAGAATCGTGTACCTATGTTTGTATGTGTGTGTGTGTGTACGTGTGTTTCCACTTGTTACGTACACGTATACGTTATACTTGTTAGGTAATAGGTATCAAGTGTTTTCTGTTTGTAGCGTTAGTAATTAATTTATTAAAACTTTCTATATCATCTTAATTTTCATAGTCTCTTTAATAATTGCCTATACATTCCGTTTCGTTTTTCTTTCTCTCCCTCTCGCACATTCTCTCTCTCTCTCTCTCTCTCTCTCTCTCTCTCTCGTTCGCTCTCGTTCGCTCTCTTTTCTTTCTTTAATCATGCATTTTTTTATAACCTCTTTCACGTAGCTGCCTTTCCTTTGAAACTTTCTTTTTTTCTCCGCTTAAGATAAATTTATTTAAAAATCTTTCCGCATGCGGTAATCGTCGAACAACTCGAGGCATCCCGTTTTATAGTAACGACGAAATCGGGCCGACGTTCGGCCTTGACATGTTACTTGCATTCCGAAAGTGAAAGCTTTCTCGATGGTCTCGCGTGACCCGGGCATAGTAAACGGCGCGAATTCGTCGAAATCGCACGATCCAAATCAAACAAGGACACTCGGATAACGTTGCAAGAATAGAATGAATCCGTGGCTGTACGCTCGAAGGTTGTATCAGTGGATAATTCACTATATTTCGCAAATGTAAATTCAAAAATTTACAGAACATACGGAAACACATGATCCCTTATTAGCTATCAATCCATTCTTTGAATTGCATCGAGGGGCGGCTAGAAAGAAATGAATATCGTACCATCGTAATTACGAAAACGGTGAATTACTCAGTAATACATCTAATTATTAATACTTCCAGAAACAATTGTTAACCCTCGCCGTGCTCCTCGGAAATATTTACGGGCAAGATTCTGTGTTTAATCCATTTTACAATTTCATTCGACCAGCTACGTTTTAAATTATTACGTAAATAAATCCACGGTACAGTAGAGCCTCGCTCGTTGCACGAAGAGAATGCGTGCAGAAATCGGGGTTGTGCAACGTAACGGGGAATCGTGGCGACCGTTTTTTGTTTCTACGTAGCCAACACAATCCCCACCACGAGTTCTTGCGACAACTCGTGCAGGTGGGGATCGCTGTGCAACGAATTCGTTGGAATAAACGAGCTGCAACGAGCGAGGCTCTACTGCAATAACACTAAACCTACCGAGCACTGAAAGCGATTAAAATGTTTTAGCTTGTAAAAATGACAAACACTCTATTTACTCAGATTTCGTGCAGTTTTTATTTCAATATGTGCTTGGACAAAAAAATTCATCGAATCAATATCCATGTGAGTAACTTCATAATTTCAATAATTGTCAAATGTAAAATATAGTACCGGCGGCGGTGGTAGGTTCAGTGTTAAATCGGAAAAAGGGTGAGGGGGCATACGAGGGTAAAAATATTTTCAGTTTTACACAACGAAATTACAAATGGCTGAAACCATATTTCAAGAGTAATTAATAGACAGCAGATCTTTATGCATAATAAAAAGTTTCTACCTAAATTGCGACAAACTGGAGTGAAATAGAGATTTTCTTTCTTAGCGTGTTCAATAGGTTGCAAATAATATAACAGTGTTTTGTTTGTAATGTATACTCACTTTTCCGATAAATTAATAAAATCCGCTGTCTAGTAATTAAAGATAACACCTTAGAATAGAAAAGAACGTGTTGGCACACGCGCGTGTCGCTAGATCCACGAACGAGTGCAAGCTTTAAACGCGTCGATACATTCGTCGGAATACGATTAATCTCGAGCGTTCGACATCGTTAGAAATCGAAGGGCTGAACGGACAAAGTGTCGGCAACGCAATCTCCCGGTTTCGATAGGTCGAGACGACAACAGCGGCTATCAAAGTCTGGGAATTGACAATGCTCGGCATCTAGCTCGTTCTCTTAATCTAAACGTTAGTCACAGAAATCGATCCTCTTACTTTACGCTTTCCGACAGGATTTAAAAATAATCTATCTAATCCTAGGGGTCGAAGTCTTGTCTCTTATAAAAACGAACATGGAAGAAGGATACTCGCCTACACGATAGTCCCGCAAGCAATACGGTCCGGGTGAGAAACGGATATTTGGCAGTACGGTCAACAGAGAAGACGAGATAAACGTAGGATCGACAACTTCATCCACTTGTCCCTTCGATAGGTCAATTATCTACAGACTGCGGACGCGTTACGCGTTTAATCTGCAATGATTTTCGGAAAATGAGCACGACGTTCTCGTACAATTCTTATTTAACCTTTTACGGACGAGCGACGCACTTATGGCAGTAAGAAAATGATTGTTCTCAAATCCAACAAGTTTCTATTAAACACATCTTACGTTTATGAACGTGGTATACGTAAGTCAATATTCCAAACGATCCGGTCGCTTATTATCGGTGCGGATCTTTCTGCAAAGTAAAAAATAATAAATTTCTTCTTTTTTTAATTATCTTAAATTTTTTTAACACTAAACCCTAACGAGCACTAAAAACGATTGAAATGTTTTATTATAAAATAAATGTAAATAAAAATGGCGAGGCTCTATTTATTGTGCAATTTTAACTTCAATATGTGGTTGAATAAAAAAATTTATCGAATCAATTTTCGTTATTTGAATAATCGCAGAATGAAAAATATAAAACCGAGTGGTAGTGTTAGTGTTAAATTACACCCGTTTATTTCTGTCGTAAATGCATAAAATCCGGTGTTCACTCGTCAGTGCATAGTCTTATTTTACAGAAAGCTGTTTAATCCATGGGTTAAAATCGAACAGACGTTCTCGTCCGCAGAGGGTTAACAACCGAAAAAACAATACTAAAGCACAGAATTTGATTGAATTGCCTAGTTGTTGATTCGTCCAGGAAACCCCGCGGAATTCGCGTAAACCTCCGCAGCCTGATCATCAAGTACTCGGCTCTACGAGCGGCGCGATGGCCGGAAAAGCCTTTCGTTCTCCGATCTTGCGAACTAAAGCGGCGAAATCGTATCCAACGGAAAACACGGTTCCTCAACGTCCCTCGGGTTACAATTTCAGAAACACTGTCGCCTGCTTCTCATTATATACATTGTGGATTACACGTCGATATATTTCTATGTACAATCGCGTGTGTCTCGTCTTGCCAAACTTGCCTTTTGTGCGTTTGGACATGTCGGTTGTAATTGTATATAATATAGTAAGTTATAATATTATTAATCTGAGTTTCTAGGCAGTTGTGTGTTGTTTACATTATATACGTTAAGATTTATCACTAAGGCTCTCTCTCTCTCTCTCTCTCTCTCTCTCTTTTTCATTTTCTCTCGCTCTCGGTTTCCTTTCGCATCGCCTATCGTTTAGATAGATATACCCATTCTCGCTCTTTACAAGAATTTCTGTTTTTTCTTTTTTTTTTCTTTTTGGCCTCTGTGTTTTCTCGCTAACAATTTGGCGTCGAAATAAATCTGTTCGGCTACGCATGCGTGTGTTTGCCCGATCGTTTCGCTACGGAATTCATCGACGAAACGTGAAACAGAACGGATAAAACTGAGAACACGTTTTCAAACCCCGATTCCGCGCACGGCGTTTCGAGCTCGTCAAGAGGATGGTACATACATACATACATACACATAATACGTATAACACGTATTTTCGAGAATTTTCGCCACAAGACAGAATAATACCGTGCGCACGGAACTGACGATATACATACATTATCTGCAACGATTCGGATACAGTTCTGTTAGGAAGCAGTGGAACAACAAAGTCTTGTCTTCTCTCGAAACGCTCGAAGATGCTGACTCACAATCTTTCGCCCTCTCCCGTCCGTTGCGTCGTCGTCGCCACGTAAAACTCATTTGAACATCGCTCGTTTTCTGTTTCGTCCCTCGACCAGGGCTTGCCACGCCCCTTCCTCCCCCCATTATACACGCTAGCAATGATTATCTAGAGTTCCTCGTCGCGAAATATTTTCGCAATGTCGCGGCTTCGAGACCCGTCTCCTGACAAACAGCTCCCCTTCCCCCCTCCCCCCGCCGTCCGAAGGGAAAATGGCGCTTCATTCTCGCCCCGTCAAGTTTATACAAAGAATACACGCAAACATTTTGTCATTGCGGCCGTACGAAACTAGAACGGTACCATATGTCTACGCGTGATTGAGTCCGAGTCGCGCGGCTGTAAACGCTCCCGTGAACGCAAGAGTCTTCTTGTTTCCATTTCCGAGTCCCGATCAGTGGTATTGAGCAATGTACCGCCATTGAGCTTAATCGTTTGAGGAGCACCGTTCGTCGATCGGTGGCCGTTTGCGTTCGCGCTGAAGGAATTTGTAGAAATTTGAAATACTATTTGTATGTGTAACATGCTGTCTATCTATCGAAACTCGTAACGTCTGTATCTTTCGACTGGGAAAATTTGTTAATTAAATCTTTGTAATTTAAATCGTTTTCTATTGATATTTCTATCGAAATTAGCGCAGAATTCGTTCCCGAGTCATAAAAGATCGTAAATCATTCTCCACTACAATTTACTGAACCACCTTGAACGAGGTTACCGGGAATTGTCAAAGAAATGTCGACGCGGAATCTTTCTTAGTGCGCACATGTGCGACCGGGTCCGTCGCCCCCTCCACACCCTCCTTGATGCGACCGGGCCCGTCGCCCCCTCCACGCTCCACGAAGTAGATAGAGAAACAAACGGTCGATGCGAACGCGTTGAGCCCAGAGGTTGTTTACAGTTTTGTTTGGAAAATGGACCGTTCTGTGACACGATCCGACGACAATAAAATTGTGTCAGTTGTTCCGCGAACGTTGACCAGTACGTTTCGGATAGCGGTGTGTTCTAATCGATAAACTATATTTTTTTTACTAAATATTCTACCACCACTTCTCGAGTAATTAATTTTTTCTTAAACTGCAATATCCTCGCGAATCAATTTTTTCAATGATTAAAAAATAAATAAGAGATTGACAATATTGTAAACTACTACTGTGGTTTAAGTTTAAAAAATGGTCATCATTAATACTGGTGAGTAAAATTTTAGAAAAAATTATAATTTTACCAATTTTATCAATCGATTATATATATAGCAGATTTTATCCATTCAACGATTAGATGAAATTTGAAATAGTGTTAAAAGAATTTAAGAACGTCATTTTGTTAACACTAGATTTACCTGGCCATTGAAAGTTTGATATTACATTGTAAAAATAACAGAAATGTATTTATTCAGATTTTTGGTAGTTTCTATCGATCTGTGGTTGTAAGAAAAAACGTTAATAATTTCACTTTCACTTTCGAGACTGCCGTTCAAAACTTTGACCGCTCATTGTTTGTATAGGACGTCGGTTAAGTTGTATTATTTTTTTGAGCCTTTCGAATTTGGTAAATACGTAAATCCTATACTCTAAAGTTCAATTAATACATGGCGTTTTTCCTTACAACCACGGATGTTTGGCCAGAGAATAGTCAGTTTATTGAACAATTTATGTCATGATTTTTTTTTTTAGAGCCGAAGACATTTCTATTTGGCTCGGCTAATGTGCGATTGATGTAAAAAGTTTTTTTTCCATAAAAATCTACTCATTAAATGAATAAGGTCCGCTCATATTATATAAGCACTGTAATTTTCCGGTAAACATTATTGTCGAAAGTGACGTTAGAGTGAAATTTTATGTATTTTACGTGTAAAACGTGTAGTAATTCGACTCGGGGACAAGTCACGAATCCGTTAGCGTTGTTTCTTGTATGAAACCCTTTCTGCAAATTATCTTTTCTAACACGGATAAAATGTCGCCGTTTCTTCGAGCACCGGAGGAAACGCGACCGCGCAGCAGCAGCACGGGATTTTTAAGGTGGTTTTTACCCCCACAGCATAGCTAGACAGAGACAGACGCTAACGCTTGGTCGTAAGTTTCGAGAGAGATTTTCATCGGACAATCGAAAAACACATATTTCAGGACAGTTCTTTCCGTCGCAAAAAGCCGTTTTATATCCAACATGTAATTCTCACTACCTTCGAAACAATTTATCACTAGCTGGTGGCCCATCTCTGAGAACGTTACACGTCGCGACTGCGTATTTTTATGTAATCTTTTCTTTTTTCATTTTTATAAATTATCTCAAGGGAAAAAATTAATTTCGGCGATTACAAGATTTCTTGAGGTAAAGGTGAAACGCGTTGTTAATCTTTGTGACACGTTTCATCGTATTTTCGGTGCATAATGATACGCAGTCTAATGACTCTGGGCCTGTGTTTGATAGCGCAAGAACGTGTTTTTCGGCGTTGTCGCATCTCGATCGTGAAAAACGCCGACAAGGAACGCGTCCTCAAACGACTCGTTCAATTGGATATTTTAACATGCTAGACTTACTCTTTATGAATTAGAAATCGTGAATATCATCCTATTGGTCTTTTACGCTAATTAATCGTTCGCTACGTGTTGGTTATCGGTGTTATTGCTGCTAAGAGTTTATTCAACGGGATCCTGCGGTCTTCCTACAGATACACTGACGGTAGACAATAAATTCTGCACGCCGGTCTGCATGTGTTACCCTTGTTCAAACGCCGAGGAAAACGCAAGCGTACGTATGTTTTTTTATGCTTCGAGGAAAAAAGCTTCCGCTAACAATCGCGTTCAAGACATTTCGCATCGTGGAAAACGATCGACCGCGACTTTGTTTATTGATACGCCGGCGTCGATCTTCGCGGTGTAGCAGCAGTTTATCCAAACGCCGAACGCGCTTTCTAATCCGAAAAATGAGCTATTAATAATCGTAATCGGCGGAACTATTCTTGAAGAATCAAAGTCACGACGAGAAGAATTGTCTAAAAAAAGTATAAATAATTTCTACTAAAAGTATAGAAAATAGTTACTTTGTCTGAAACGTCCACTGCTTCATTATTCTGACGTCAAGTTAGTCATTCACGCTGTGTTAAAATATGATAGAAAGAATGTTACAAGTAGACTTCGGATATTTGTGCAAAATAAACAATGTTCGACATCATTTGCAAGAACCAGATGAGAATTCCATTTTTTCTTCAATTGTTGTAATAAATTGTAAATAATGAATGGATACTCTTAAATTATTTTCATTGTTTTACATCGGAGCTATTTTGTTTTTAGACTGTGGTTTTTTGTGCAAAATAAAAATTGATACATGAAACATATAGATAATTCTTTCTTGAATAGTTGTAAATAATTCTAAACACTATTAAAATTAACCAAATTAGAAGTTCCGAAACGTTTTTTGCTGACTAACTAACGAATAATGAAGCACGTGGTTTATCAATTTTCCCATCAGCTACCGGCCTTCGATTTATACTCAAAGGATTAAAGGATCAATAGGATCAAGCTAATCCGCGTAACAATAGTAAGACAGTGAATGTCTTCAGCTAATGCTGCGTCTCTTTCTCGTTGGCGATATTCGATGAAATCAATAATGGCGTTTCTCTATTATCATAAGTTAAACTGGGTCTACGTGGATCGTTTTCCACGCGACAGTCTGCTACCGTAAGTTCGTAGAGTGATGGTGCGAGTCGTCGAAGGCGCCATGGTTTCTTTTTATATAATATATGTATATAATATATATGTATAGTCATTAACAATATTAATTACAGGTACCTAAAAATTTCTCGCACGCGTTCTCCACGTTCGGAAAAAAAGTAAGAAAAGTCGAAATGCTTCGTACAAGTTTAGGACAGTCTACTTGGCTAAGTTTCTCGGTTTCTTCTTTCGATTTTCTTCATCTCCCCTTTTTCGATCGACGCACGCGAAGTCCCTTCGATCGACCGATCGCGATCGTCTCATTTTTTCTATTATCTACTCGTGTGGTTATCAAGTGATATTACAAAGTCGAAATGGGTAAAACGCCGTTACGAAAAAACAAAGACGCTGCGAGAATGTCTCTCTGTGCGTCGTGCGAACGCTATGAAAATCGATGTTTGATAGATGCGAACACGACGCGCGGTACAGGTCGTGCAAAAATTTCCAAACTGAAACCAGATTCGCCCAGAGAAATTCTGCAGACGTTTCATTATCGCACAATTCGAGGTCTCCGTTAATGAGGTAATCAAATTTTCAGCCTAGCAGAATACCGAGGTAGATAAATAATTGGTGTCAAATAAATTGACTTACACTATTACAGAATGATAACAGAAGTAGATAAGTTTCATCCTCCTTCATTTTTTCTACATTGAACGATTTTACCGTGGAATTGAACAGAATTATTTTTCTAAACATAGTAAAAACATTTATAATCATGTACACATAGAAGTACAAGTATCTGTGATGCAAATGTGAGCCTCAAGGTTTACATAAAAATTCGATATTATTAAATCTTTGTTCAATTCCATTTTTCTATTCCTAAATTTCAGCCGTAAGATACTATGTATAATAATTCATTATCCAAACTTATAAATGGAACAATATTAATCCAATTGATTTAATAAATCAAAAATGCCATTGTAAAATTGCAAAAATCGAAATTATATGAATATTTAACATAGTAAATTTGAAACTTAATATTGTCGTATTTATTTTAGTTAAAATAAAATTATTTGTTCGAATAGCAAGGTATATATTTGTTTACCAATAAAACTAATTCAATGTTGACAACTCGGCACATTGTTCCACACAATTCTTAAATATTGTTTTAAAGAATTTGTTCCTTTCAACCACAACATTGCTCAATTCTTTTAATATAAATAGATTTCTCGTTTATTTAGTTCACAAATGTAACGTATTCGTTAAAAGAAGTATTCTAAGAGATATAATCATTAAATATATATGCATAATCAGTCTGTTCTATCAGTGAAAAATTTCACAATAATCTATACAAAATTATGAATGAATTTAATAAGAAGTTACCCTCTAAATCGTTTTCATTGCATGCTTATAATAAATTTACTTGTTACGTTTAATCGGGAAGAAACACAAATAGCTTTAGGGTAGGCACTCGCTATTGGCAATGTTTGTTTTAATATTCTACAGAGACAATATTCTTTTGTCACGATTCGAAGTTAGGATCTGCAAGTACAAAACAAATAAAAGAAGAATTCGTGAATTTCATTCAAACGCTGAACTAATTCTACGTTTGTTCTTGACGGCTTCAAAAATGGAGTCTCCGATGTTGTTGCGTTTCGAACCTTTGCGTTTCGACTCGCAGAAAATCTTTTCGCGCGACCTGTACATTTACAATAATCGCAGTGACAAATTCGATATTATCTTTCTATTTATACAGCGCTTATTTTCCTCTTCCCTCTTCCGTTCAATTAAAATCGTTCGCAATTGTATTTACTGCATTGGCAAATCTAGGATAACCCTGGACAACGTCCGAGAGCGCATTGGCAAACTAGATGATGTTGTATGTGTGTGTGTGTGTGTATTGGAGTGTGTTTGTCTCGATAACTCGCTGCCTGTTTTTAACAATAAGTATAACGTACCGAAGAGTTGGCATGATTTCCTCTACGGCGCCCGTAGAAATATTTCTCTCGTATGCTTCCATTCGGAAATTTATGGTTTCGTCGACGATTTATCGGCTAAGATTTTATTGCTACGTCTTGAAACGGCTACTGGTATCGAAACGGGATTAGCGATTACAATTTTTCTCGTATCGGAATGGTTCAGTATAAAGTGGCTTGGCAGTGTTTTCAACATTGGTGACCATAATAACAAGACCTGACTATTTATCCGGATGTTTTCTTTCTCTGATGCGTTTCGACTCGAGGCGATATTCGAATATCCGCAATTAATGTTAACAATTAACATTCTCTCGTTCGATAAATTCGATATCCTCGCGTTCAACAATGCCAGTGTATATTTTTATACCACCGTGAATTGATATAAAATTAATAAAGAGGAACGTTTAAAAAAATTTTTAACGCTTCGACACATGGTTGTTGCTGATACAGGAATTAAAAATTTAGACATTCGAGTCAATTTTCATTGAAATATCAGCGAACATTTAAAAATTAGTTAACCAGAATTTACAGTACTCCTTCTCTATAGTAGCATTTTGTCGATATTTTTACAACTTTGTAATGTTGTGAATTTGAGAATTTTCCGCTTTGCTTTTAGATAGAGATTTCTATCCTCGATTTCAAAATTTTGCAAGAACCGTGAACAATTTTGTTGATCAATGTTACTATAGACAAAAAACACTTGAACCAATATATTTTTTAATACAACAATGAGAAGTGTCTAAATCAATTTCATCCTAAAAGAACGTTATTTTTTATAAATGCATCACTTAAATCCTACTGTCATTATATACACAATTGTTTAACATTTAAGATCATGATTCTCTTTACAAACAAAGAACAATCCCGTAAATCTTGATATTCAAATAACCGATAGGAGTTAAGAAACAAAATAATTAAGCACATTTAGAACAGTTTGAAAGACTTATTTTTGTTACTTGTGCAGAAAATTGCCAATACAATGTTTCGAGAAATTGTATTTCTGTTTTTATTCCACAAGAACAAAAAGAACCGGTGCAGAATCACGTTAATGTTAAAAATCGTTCTGTTTCTTAACCTTCTTCGGCGAGTATAACCATCGATAATAATTTACTATTAACATTTGAAATTTTTATAATTTGTTATCCATTGTTCAAGTGCTTGAAAACATGTCCAATTTGGATATTCGAACGTGAAAAATATCCGGATAGTCGCGGTCCTAACAAGCGTATAAATGAACAAGCAGTGTCTTGAAACAAACGCGTCATGCATGCGTAATTACGAGTGACAATGAACGCTTTTTTTTTTTAAAGTTATAGTTCTGAAGATTTCAGTCGGAAAGTCAGAAAGATCCAGTAATTCGTGCGTAATCCAAAGTTGATGAACAACAAGTCTTTCGTTAATGGTCTTATAGGCGAGCTTTTATAATTATCAACAATATTCTGTTCTCGCTCTCGCAAATATAGAAACGCTAGAAGCCGTAAATCATCGAACGTACGCGATTACTGATCTATAGAAACCGTCTGGTGAACGTTCTAAATGGGAACACGTTACAAATTTTTATTTCTCATGATTTTCTTATTTTCTTTTTTTTCCATTTCCTTCGTGTTTAATTTGTTGGTCTTAAGCGCACTTATTAATTCGACACTAGACTTTGGTGGTAAGCGTTCGAACGAAAATGAAACTGGATCCATATGTTGTTACAATTTTTCTGGATCGTTTCGTGCTACGTATTTAGAAATCGACGAAATTATGTAAGAACCTAATGATATAATTAGTCAGCGGTGGTAGTTCATCTATGGCTCTCTTTTTTTTGTTTTGTTTGTTTTTGGCGGTAGTCTTCGTTACTTTTAATTCTTTTCTCTCCGGTTTTGACTTTTACACTAATCTTTAGTAACAACTCATGCAGTAATTTTACGAAAATAAAGAAACTCGAGGGTCCGGCGTATCATTTAGATTCTGATTATAATGCAACTCCCTCACCGATTTGCATTTGAACGCGTGTTCCTTACCATTAGCATCCATCGCTTCGGATCTTCTAAAATTATTCGAAGTTAGAGGTATTGAAAAACACTTACTGGATTCGGCCGAGATTATTCAGAGAATTATGTTCTCTCTCGCGCACTCTTTTGCTCTCTCGCTCACGCTCTCTTTCGCTCTCTCTCTCTTTCTCTCTCTCTCTCGAATACTCTCGCTCGAAATATACTCTTCTCGTGCAAGCATTTTTGGCCGCCTCGATTGTCCGCATCAATACGAGTTATTCATTTAGGAACGCTTTTCTTACGTTTAAAATTATGCATTATCACCGTTCTCAGGACTAGCTCAGTCTTGCACAAAATATCTTCAATGGGAACAATTTCAAACGATTCCGAAAATTGTGCTGCCCATTCGACAGAATTATATAGTTCACCGTTAACAGCTTCAGAAAATTGACATTTATCAGTTGGTTAAATGTTTTTTCATTTTTTACGAGTACAATAAATCAACGTGTGTTGTTTCGAGGAATGTAAGTTTTTCACGGAATACGATGATAATTAATTAATAAATAATGAGGAATTTATATCGAGACTCGTAAAACAGGGGAATTATAGTTCGAAGAAACCTGAACCTGTCCTGAAAGCGATTGCCTTTTTTCCACAGTCTCGCCCTTATCAGTTTCACAGATGGATCTTTCATGTTCGCTCAATTTTTCATCTTTCATAAGGCGCGATTTGAACTCCCCGGAAAAGTCGAAAAGATTCTATCAGGGAAAAGTGATCTTTCAGTTGATCCAGCCCGCACGTTTACAAGGTCCTATAGTTCCGTGAGACGTGTCGAACCTTCGGCGATCGTACAAAATCGAGGGATCCTGCTGCGGACGTTTTCAAAGAAGATCAAGATGCTCCGTAAACGCAGGCAGAGTTGTCAGGTGGACTGATCTTCTCCACTGGCAAAACTGCTGCCCTGTGCCAGTCGTCTCGTACCTGAAATACAAATAATTTCATCTCATCTCGCACGTATTAGGGGGACCGAAAAGTAACCAAAGTTTTTACTCTTATTTATTAGAAGAATCTTAAATACTAATCAACAAAATAATTTTCATCGTTTTTCCAACAGTTTTTGCCAACGTAAAGGAGGAAGTTGTTCGATTTCCTTTTTAAAAATGTCCTTCCACACGAACTAACTGACAATGAGCTCATCGAAGAAATTTTGATTACTGTGCGGTTTACCTAATACATATATGCACGCTCAATTTGCAAAGTCTTTTGAAATTAAATTTCTCAGAAACTAATTTCTGTATTTGTACATTCCAAAGTTTTTTTTTCATGTTTCTTAAAAACAACGATTTTAGAATTCTCGAATATGATCAGTTCAGTACTACCAATCTGAAATTGGTTTTTTAGTTATCTTGTTATGTTTACATAATTACATTATACATTACAATACATTATATTTATATAATACAATAACAATACGTTTATATAATACTATAACAACCAATATTAAATGTTATACAAGAACATTTGACAACAATCTGTGAAATTGCAAATGTATTCGTACAGTGACAGTGTTAAATTAAAGTAAAAAATAGCAACTGGAATTGTTCGTACATCATTCGCAATTCATTATTTCACTGTACTACTATTCTACATTGATTGGGCAACATAGGCAATCATAAATTAAAAAATTGTATCGTACGAATTTTTATTGAAACACAACAAAGGTTCAACTACAATAGAATTAGGTAAAACGTCTCGGATTAAAATTGTTTAGAAAAAGGAATGGAAATTAGGATAATCGCAATTGAACAGTGTTAAACAGTTTATCATAGACATTGTGCCTGAAGCTTATAAATATTGTCAAAAATTTGAGTGTAATAATTAGACAGCGGATTTTATGCATTTATAACAATGAGTGGGTGTAATTTAGAGCTGTAATTTAGAGCTCTGTTTTCAACCTATCGAGCGTAATACGAGAAAAAATAAATATTTATTTCACTTCAGATTGTTGCAATTCAGGTGGACAATTTTTATCTTGCATGAAGATCCGCTGTCTAGCGATAATTTTAGGAAGTCTGCTAAAAAATGCCTTAATATGAAATTAATATGAAATTTAAATATCGTATTTTTACGTTCCCCGCGAAATATGAGGAAAAACGTTATCGAATTATTTTATTGAAGCATTTTCACTTCTCTAAATCGCAGAGGAAACCGTTCGCGCATTCAGTTTTAAAGCTGAACGATATCCTTTTAGGAGGATAAACAAATTCTGTTCCGGTTGTAATACCATCAAATCAGATTATGAAGAGGATATTTTAATTAGTTGAAAGCGTATGGCTCACCTGCTCGACTTTAGCAAATACCCTCAGTAAATTGAGGCCAGCTAATTTTTTAATGTCTTCCTCCGTCCATGTTGGGTCTTCCAGCAGTGTTGCCAACAATTGAGGATACCTCGATACGTCCTCTAAACCGGTGGGAGTACTGTAAACGATGTTCAATGTTCATGTTACTGGCTGACAGGCCCGTACGATTAATGTCTGCATTCAGAGAATAAAAGATCACCGACAACCCCGGCATCCGCGTTTCGCAAAGTTTCGCCGTCAATAGAAGCAATTTCACGAGTCGCGTTTAAACTGTTCGTTTCGAGAATTGTTTTAAATTTGAACATAAGCGAAACTCCGCGATAGCCACGGTCGCCGGTAATAACATTTCCCTGAATGCACAATGCAGAATGCGCATCGAGGATACTCAAAAGATAATTACAAATTTATCCCGTCGAAGCCGGCTCCTATTCCAACGTGATCGATCCCCGCCACCTTTCGGATGTGATTGATGTGTGCTGAAACAGCATGGCCTTTTAATAAGCTCGGCCGAATCGAGACGTTTTAAATGTTGATTTCATTATGCCCAATCTGCGTCGTCAGTGACTTTCCGTTACCGTTCCGTTTCGAATCGAACACGCGACTAGTTGATTGACGATTAATTCCGGCCGGAAATTGCCTGATTTTATGCGAATCGCCGGAAGCGAGGAGGCACGATTTTAGCAATTTTAATTGGATCAACTATTTCGGAACTGCAAGTGTTCTCATCGATCCGATCATTAACGAATATTTGTTTCAATAACCGTAAACCATTCTTTTCATTTTTTCTTTTTTTCTTGGAACATCATTTATATGGTATCGAGATTGGCTACGGGATATTTAAGTCATCTTACCGGGTAATTGAACGACGTTGTTAAAAAATTTATAAAATATCTATGAAATCTATAAAAACTTACAAATTATGCAAAAAATTAGCATGCACTCTAAACAAAGTTTCATTGTTTTCCTGCTTTCGTATTGCTCTTTTGATGTTTCTCTAAGAATAATTTAACACGTCAGAAAAAATTGATAACAGTATAACGACAATTCTTTTTGGATTTGGTATCGTCTAAACAGTACAATTTTTTAGTGAAAAATTCTGTGGAATCAATTATAGTAGACTGCAGATTTTATCAATTTATGACGAAAATCAATATATGCAAATCAATTTAGAAATATTGTTGTACTGTTTTTAACTCGATCAAATTATTCAGAAGGAAAACAAGTATTTATGTAACTCTTGTGTCTTGCAATTGATATAGAAAAATTAATAAAGATTCATAATTGAGAATTAACATATGAGCTTAAGCTTTGAACTGTAAATTGTAGTTGACTAGAAGCATAAAGAGGGAGCAATATGAAAACTACTGAATGATATTGAAACACCGTTGAAAAGAATGAGTATATCAGTTAATGATAATAGAATTTTTCCTTCAATTAGTATTTTTTCAGGGCCGGTAATAAATGGTTATTAACTGAAATCCCATTTGCGAGCGTCTCTGTACTACAAGCAACACGTAACGTGTTAGTACCTTTTCGAGTAAACGCGTTCTTACGCGAAGAACGGGGACTCCGACAGTAATAATTACGGTTTGTTATAACGGTACGGTGGTTTTTATGCGTATGGCCAGCAACAAAATAGCATGTGGTTGATAGTGTTCTACGTACCAATAACATCTTTTATGGTGGCGGTGCTGTTGCACGTTATGAAGAATGTATAAAACGGAACCATTGCCACTCCCCCGTTTTTAGCCTGCAAACAGAACCATTAACATCAGATACAACGAGATTACGAATCATCGAATGAAGTTTGTTTAAGGAAATAGAGATCGTAAAAGTTCGGACAAGAAGAAAATTATAGAATTTAACATTACAATACATACAACGGAAATACAACATTTTTCGGACACCCTGTATATTTCACATAATAATTTAACTGCTAATCGATACTATACGACAAAAATAAATAGGTGAGAAACAAAATTGGGTAGTTCATTGAAGTATTATTTACGGCTTATTAAAAATAAAAGAATTTTTATTGTACATAAAGATCTGCAGCCTGTTACTCATGTCTGAGGCAAACGTGTCTAATCTACGAAAAGAGCGCACGAAATAATAAATCCGGAATGACCGTTCCGAGGTGTACAAAGAATTACAGAAAAACATTTCGCTTGCATAATAAAGTCCGCAAAACACGCATTTTCGTCATGAATTGCACAAGATCCAGTGATGTTCTTTCGCGATGAAATGTTATCCATAAAAAAGTTACAGCCAAGAACGTGTCGAGGTATAAAAAAAAAAGAAAAAAATAGGTCTCATTGAAGGTAACGCGAAATCTGTGTAAGTCCCTTTGGTAAGTTGCCCGAGTTTGCAACCTGCAGTTTACGTATCCCCAAGTTTAATCTGTAAGTTGCACACGCGTGTATGATACCGGCGTTGAGGCAGATATTAAAAAAGTTGTGATTCGAGACGGCGGCGCGCTTTCCATGTGTATCTGCGACTGGGAAACGCACATTAAAATTCGATGAGCGAGCTGTTTGTTCAAACCGACGGCGCGCTCCTGACATTCCATATTGATTTTTCTTCAAAGTCGCTTTTCGAAAGATACGCGCGGAAACGACCCCGCCGCTATCAGAATCACCTGTCACCGTTACAGTTTACGCTCGCGTATGCTCCTCGAACGCTGCCAAAGGATATTGTGAGTTTTCCTTGTGCTTTCCTCTTCATTTGCATATAGAATGATTGATATTGCGTCAATTCGCGATGCATACGAAAAGCATTTCGCCCGGGTATCTATTATGTGGTGTACGGCTTCGCTGTGACAGCCGAGTAAAGTCGATACAATCGTCGGTTATCTGTTTGGTGTGGGCTCGATTGTCTCGAAGCCGCATTTTTCGCTCTTCACCTCTTAACTGCGGAATTCAGTTTTAAACATCAACCGCGGACTGTGGAATTAAGAAATCAAGCAATGACGAGTTTACACGTCGAACGCTGCAGGTGAATGGTTCTATTGCAAATTTTGCAAAAAACAAGGAAGGATTGTAGTTTCATTTGATAAAAAATTCACAATTTATTTCGAAAGATCTTTTTCAAAATTGAAAATCATAAAAAATTATTTAAGAAATTCTACTGCAGAAGAACGTCTCTATAATTTATCCCATTCAGCAATAAAAGCTAAAATTGCTAATGAAATGGATAAGCAAGCAATTTAATTAGCAATTTTGCAAGAAGGCCTCGAAAAAAAATTTGACATTTTAAAAAATGAAATACCTATATCAATATTTTTAATATGATATAACACAAGTTGTTTTTTAATGTAATGTAAGTTTTCTTTCCTGACATAAGTTGTTTTTTTTATGTAATATATGTTCTTCTTTTTATATAATATAAATTGTTGTTTTATGTAGTATAAGTTTTCTTTCTTTATATAATAGATTCATTAAGTTAACACTAAGGTAGGTTACCTTTGCACTAGAAGCAATAAAAATGTTTTAGTTTACAAAAATGACAAAGCTCTATTTAATTAGATTCTGTGCATTTTTTAAACACAATATGTGCTTGGACAAAGAAATTTATCAATCAATTTTCCATGTAAGCAACTTCATATTGTTTATAATTGTAAAATTAAAAATATAAAAGCGGCCATTTGACCCCTTGTGGTTGGTTTAATGTTAATGCCAGATTTTTAACGCAAGTCGTAACTGTAAAATATTGTTGGAATTGTGTTCTAGAATGCTATGTCTCAACAATCAGGAAATTAAATAACAATTTTCGAATATTAGTTTCAATATGTTCATTCACTGGACAGACCACTTTGTTATTCTTACCAACGCAATGAAAGATTTATGGAATATTAAATAACTTTCTAATTGATTCTAACGCTTGTTGGACGTTTTTGACCATTCGAGATTGATTTAAACGAATAACTTTCTCCCGTGATAAAGACTAGATTGAGACAGGCGAATCGATGGGATCTAAAGATGCAGGACTAAATCCTTTGACTGTGCGGTCATAAATCCTCCTCGCCTTTCGCTCCCGCCGGATAGGGAACTTAAAGGATATATATGATAGATTACATCCTCGTAACCCTTCGGCAAATCAGAACTGAAATTTTTAATACCTCTCGCAATTTGTTGTGGCCAGAGAAAACATGATCCTTGACCAAAATTATTTACCGATTTTCTTATTTATAACACCGTACACTAATTAATACTTTGAGTGCCATGTCGGTCGTGTATGATTATTATTATTTATATTATTATTATTATTTAGTATATTATTTTTAGTATATTATTTAGTATATTATTATTATTTAGTATATTATTATTTATATTAGCAGTGTTGAAAATTAATGTTTTCTATAATCTCTTTCGTAAAGCAAATTTTATTAAGATCTACGGGGTGTGTGTGAATGTTACAAGAATTTTCTATTATTAAACAAGTTGTTTCGATTTTATCATAGTTTAATTTGCAATACTTTTCACATTACTAAATTTCTTCACGTTTAATAAATTATTCAAAATTTCACGCGAATAAATGTATTCTGTTCAACTTTTTCTTGCCCATTCTAGAAGAAATCTTTGGTTACTAGAATTACAATAGTTTCGAATGCGAAAAGTTGATCCTTTGTTTATTTTGTGCTTTTTAACAAAATCTATATATCACTCGCAATTTAACTTCGATAATAATAAATCAATTATTTATACTGTTTGTGTAAGAATCTTGCGGAATACATTTTCAATTTTGTAGATCCTTCGCAGAATTTCTCGCTGCGGTTGAAAATCGCTGATCGAGAAAGAATCGGATTTTCCCTGGCGATCACATCTTCAATCTTCAAGCTCCCGTAATTTTTTCGAAATAAAGTTTGAAGATTTTCGTGCTCGACTGAACTTCAAGTTTCTGATAGAATTCAACAGTTTCGCCGTAGAAAGAATAAATGTTTTTTAATCTGTAAATAGTTTATCATCTACGGACCTGGATAGAACGATAAATATCAAACTTTATGTTTTGCGAGAGACTTTTGGTCGGGTGAAGGCGCTGCGAAAATGTCTTGGCTACCATATATATCAATTCGAACTGTTGCAATTCGTTATTGCATTAGGTATTTCCTTCAATTCTCTTCGTTTCTGTCTTTGTTACGTTCAAGTAAAAGTTTTCACTGCCGTTGTAATTGACGTTGACTTTCTGTTTCAGCTCCGTGAGTTATTTATTGCAATCTCTACGATTTTTCTATTCCTACGTAAACAGAAGTATTTTCGATTGTTAAAAACGCGGTTTATTAGCATATTTTATTCATTCGACAAAGTTCTAAAATTCGGATATTTCAAGAAACAGATTTAAACAAACTGTCGACACCAGTGATAAAAAATATTGCTGTTTTTAATTATTGTTTTATGGAAATTTTACCAGCATGTTCCTGACATTTTTCTAATTAAAACGACATTAAACACAATTGAGACTTTTAGAATTCACTTGTTTCGTCGAGGTTCTACTGAATTTAACAAGAAAATGTGCTTCGAATTGTGTCATGTTTGGCCTCATTTTAAAGAGAAAAATGTCACGAGCATGTTAGAATAAGATTCAAGAGAATATAATTAAAGATAAACAAGTTTTTCAATCACTACGGTGACAGTTGGAATAAATTTTTCGCAAATATCACATATATCGAGACTTTCTTTAATTAAATTATTTCGTCGAGGTAGAATTTTATAATATTAATTTATTTCAACTCAAAAATTTATAAATACAAATTAATATTATAAAGTTCTATCTCGATGAAATAATTTAATTAATTTAATTAATTGAGAAATAGTATAATAACTAGCAGGAGTATTTTAATTGTAGCTGCTAATAAAAAAGGATTGAGGATTTACCGTTTCGAATCGAGACTATGATGGAAAGGTACCTTTATTAGTCTCTGGCAAGGTCCTGAAGCGTTGGCCAATAAAATTGGAAGAAACCGTAAAGTTACACTGTGGAAACGCAATTTCACTGCCGCGGAGCAGTATATCCTGTCCTGAAATTTTAATATCGCGAATCTCTATAAATCATATTTCCCGCTTGCTAGGATTTTGAAACGATTGATTCAGGATCCCATGAAACATTCAATGTCCACAATTCCGAGGCAGAATCCGTACGAACTGATTCGGAAATCGCTTTGAAATATTATTTTTAGAACTGTGCAGCGAAAATATTTCTTTATTACATGTCAGAAAGTACGCTATTGTAAACCACGAATATTTTGTTTCTACTTCCTCTCGAATTATTACCTTTATCATTCATTGTCAAAGTTAAAAATAAATGAAATACGCAGAATTTATAAATTATACATTTCGATTGTTCAGAAAACATTTATTTTTTATTTAATTGTGATATTTGTATACACACATTATACGCAGTTTATTTAAATCAATAGATTGCAGCTTTTAATGAACGAGTGACACGCTTTGTATGCACTTTATACAGAGAATGGTTTAATGAATTATTTCAAAAATCTGCATTTCTGGTAATTGTATAATTACAAGTAATGCAGATTTTTAAAATCTTTCGTTATTTAGCTTATTAACTGCTGCGTTCGATACATTTGGAAAATGAAAATCCCGGTCAAAGAAAGAAAAAATCTAACCGTAAAATCAAATCGAAAAGGTAATTTTTTTTCACAGAGCTTTGTTTTAGAGAGCATCCAAAGTAAAAGTAATTACACTGTGAACGATTCGATGAAGTTCCGTTTTCAAACTAAACTTCTGTTTGATAAAAACCAGAACCAAAGAAAACCGTGCGTTAGCAACTGAAATGTTTGTTTTGGAAGTAAAAAACATGCATAGAACGGGAGCTCCTGTGCAACGAAAGTTCGCTTTGATCGTGTAACTCAAATCAAGCGTGGGAAATAAATTCGAAACGAATAATATTAACACAATATTTAAATCGCTATTCCTATAAATGAGTTTTATTTTGCGACAAATTTGTTTCTATTTAGATTTTTTTGTTGAACAAAAACTGTAAGATGATCAGAAATTGTAAGTTTTAGTTTGCTATAGTTCCAAGTTTAATGGCCTAGAAAAATTAATGGTCATCACTGGGGATTTAAATTTTAGTGGAACAAAAATTCGATCATTAAAATGTAACAAAAGTAAGATAAAAGCTAGAATTTCATATGCACATGTAATCTGCGTAACCTACAGGATCCCACGCAACACATCCTCCGCGCAGCTGTCTCTTAATGATCAATTATTAGTATTATTGTGTCGTTAATAACCTGTGCGAGTGAAATATTGCATGAAAATAATGCATCCCCCCAATGTCTTAATGCATAACAGTGCAATGAGTTTACATTCATCATAATATGCATTTGTTATCGCAGTTCCATGCATTTTGCTTTTTTCATATATGCCAAACAAGATATTAAATATGATATTTTTGACAGAATAACCATTTGACGAATAGCATGAAATATTTTAATTTGACGAATAGCATGAAGAAAATTGTATTTTATGTTTAATTCAAAAGAATTGTTTTCTCATACAATGGATCCAAAAAGTATTTGTGGAATCCAAAGAGTATTTACGGAATCTAAAAAGTATTTGTGGAATTCAAAAATTATGCGTAGAATAAAACTGTGCTAACTCCGTAAAAAACTGATCGCACGACAATAAATTTCTGATCCTACTCTAGGCTTATGGTTGTATTATTTCTACTTATTGTTAGTAAATGATCACAATTTAGATATCGAGAATTTTTTTTGGTACTGTAGTGTTCAATTCGTTTTTTGGGGTGATTTAATTCGTAATTTAGGGAAAGAAAGCGAATCGAAAGACGTGAAATAAATTGGAAAAAGCGATTGCCCCAGGGGGAAACAATTCGCCTGATTGCGATCGGAGGAGAAGAGTTGTTCGCAATGGGAAGTGAAGATGTTTCGTGTTTGCTTCGCCATCATAATCAATACTGCCTCGATCATGACGAAGCAACGCGAGGATGAGTTACACCAATCAGACGCCGAACGATGGCCTGTCTAGCGACATGTTATTAGCTGTGCTTCACTGCCGGTCTAATTAACGTCGGGGCTACCTCATGGTTTAAGTCAGGTCAGGTATTGAGTGAGACGATGCGAGCCATTGTCTTCCCGGGATTGACTCATTCAGTAGTTTTCGATAGGAAGCAAAGATAAAAGGGCTAGATAAAATTGGGTACCGGTCTTCGAGTGGCTCGAACCATTCCGAGCTCGGTTACCCGGGATAGATAGAGATCGCTCTGTACTCTCGGACTTCTTTAGATTTTTATCAGGAACTCGGCATTGACGAATTGTCCGAGGGTAACTGTGTCGTTACCAGAGACCGGGTTATAAAGTTCAAAGAATCCAGCGAGGAATCGAGGTACAATGAATACCGTCGAATTAGTGCAGTTTCTCTTATCGAGTTCACATCCGCATAACAATTTTTTCTCATTTGCTGTAACGATCAAATTACTCGAAGTTTCTTTCTTCTTGAGTAGATTACACTGTCGTTATTCTATAGATTTCAAAAGCAACAATAAAATAACATGAAATATTGGAATTATTGACTCATTAACACGATTAATATAACCATACCGTATTTACGTTGATTCTGATAAAATCTTTATGTCGGTGTTATTTTTATTACGTTACGACTCCCTAAATGTTCATAATTGTCATTACTCTATAGATTTCAAAAGCAACAACAACAAAACAATACGAAATTTTAAGTTTTTTGGTTATTCAATTATTAACACAATTAATAAAACTATACCGTATTTACAACAAATTTTTCTGTCAGTATTATTTGTATTACGTCACGTCTCCCTAAATGTTCATGATTGAAGAGTCACTCAGTCAAAGGATTAAAGTGATTTCTTCAAATAAAATAATTAATAAAATAATTAAATGTAACTAAAAATTTACCTTTAACTTCCGTATAAAAGACTGTTTACTGTCGAGTTCATTGCTTACTCGTTATAAATATGTATGCATTGTTTCGGAACAAAAATAGAATATTTCGAAACCTGAATACAAGTAGAAACAGTCTGCAGTAGTCAGACGAACAAGTTGTATTCCACCTGCACATACGTCTCTGTACTTATGTACAGAGTAGATGAATAGACAAGATCAAATGCGAAATAGTAAAATTATTTAAAATATTTCTTCGAAGTTATTAGGAAGAAGTAATATTCATTTAACTAGTATGCAGTTGTGATTTTTTCATTGCGCTTTAAAGGAATTTCCCTATTGTAACAGACACGATGCGGGATGTGAAATCGAACGGAATGGTCAAAACATTATAAACTCGGTGTTGAGGTGTTAATAATGCACAATCACGTTCACGAGTGCGTATTTCAATCAAATTTAAGGCGGCCCGGCATTGTTCTCGTCTCAAATTTAATCCCAGAGATTAGTTTCAAGCACCGATGGAACGTAATTGTCATTTCGGCATCAGTGATTGGCAGGCGCACCGCTTCGACGGGGATTAAATTTTAGTCGAGCTTTGCACGCTGGGCTTAAGCACCTAGTTTATCCAGTATTGTGTCATTAATTCGGTATCCGTTACGAATTAAATAATCCCATAAGCTTCGACCTATGAAATCTTTCATAATTAAACTATAATATATAACGATTGCATTATATTCGGACGAATGCGTATTTCCGTACAATACCACCGGGATAATGAAACTAATCATCAAATAGAAATTTGTATCTCCATTATCGAATCAGGGAAATATTTCAGTAGCAACATTTTATGAATATTTTCCCGTTCGTCTTTTCTTCCTCTTTACAGTGACTGCTTAAAATTTGATCTACGATTTTTTTGGGGTTGTTTTATAGAACAAAAATGTGTACCTTATATTATTGCAAAGATGGCGGTATACTTTTCATCGAAAGCTTAAAAAATTTCTCTAGATTTTTATTTATTTACATTATTCAATCCTCGGCGAATATGTAATAAAATTAGTCGGTAAATTGTGAAATAAAATTAGTGGTAGGTTTAGGTTAAATTTAAGTTCAGTGGTAGATGGTAGATTTAGTGTTAATGAAACTGTTTAAAATTTATTAGAAGTTCGTTTTATTTTAATGGTAAAGTTTGACACAGATATGCGAAAATGTTTAAAGTGGACGTAAACGCGCCATTTGCATGGTCGTGGGGCCATTTAATGCAATATTCCGTAATAATGTTTAATAATATTGTTCGAAAAGTGAGTTTACGACGAACGTTTCCTGTTGGAGAACCTGCGAATATTCGGATAATTGTTTCTACGGATGTCTATAACGCGCACGGATACTTTAAAACGGATTGTATATTCTCATCAGGCAGCTGACATCCCTGTCACATAAATCATGTAGCTTTTCATATTGCAATCCCAATTTAATCCTACGGAATTCTCTGCAGAACTATTTTTTGCCAGCCTCATTGACCCGAGCCATTTATTATTTAATACAACCGTACGAGTATCCCTCGTGACTTTTTTCCCATTATTCGAAGCGTAAATTCCGCGCCACGTTGAACACGTACTTTCTGGCTTGGATATACATATATATCTTCGAATGGGCTTCGAATCTCTATAGTTTACTGTGTTACCACGGTACAATATGGAAACGAAGCAAACTCGTACGTATTACGATCTTCCCCCGAGAAAGTTAATACTTTCTCTTTTAAATATTTACGATATTCGCCCCAAAAAAATTATCCCTCCGCACTCGAAGCTGACCGAACTCCAAAACTGGAAAATTTCATTCAATATTGATATTTCATCCGATCCTTTACTTTTCCTTTAAATTTCATTCAATATTGCTATTTTATCCGATCCGATACTTTTATCATACTTTTTAATGATTTATCAAGTAGAAACGATTTAGTAGTGTAAACATTGTTTCAAATTATACTACAGCAATTTTTATTTGTAATTTTAACTAATATGCTAAAGTTCCCACGGAGACCGGTTTCGTTTGTTACAGAAAATTTGCAAATACAACGTAAACTGACTAATAATACAAGAGTAATATAATTTCATGAAGTTTACGACGCAATATTCGCGAACCGTAATGCACAATTACTTATGTAGATTAATTTTTGTTTTTACGAGCGTGTTTACGCACAGTTGCACACACGAACTGGTGAACTTTTCATTTGTATAATATTATCTGTAATGAGACCGAACAGAATATACAATAAAATTGTGTAGAATCTTCTATGGAATAACAGTATAACTTAGAGGATTTTGTGTATAGTGCAAATAATTATGGAGTTTGCCAACAGCGTTTAATACTTTTTGTATTGTTTCCCGTTATTTATGTGAATAAAGTTTTTATTGTATTTCACATCATTAGACCGTGGAGCTGTATGCATTTATGACAATTGCAAATGTTTAAAATCCCGGAAACTGTGTATATTGATCAAAATTAGCAGTATATTGTGATTTGATTTTTCCATAAGGATTTTGAAAAGATTTTTACCCTTTAGTCGATGAAATTTTTATTTTAGTTTTCTTAAAGTTAAGTACGAAAATAGTAATTCCATAAAGAACTGCAGTCTCTACATCAGTATTCCATGTAAAAAAGAAGATGTTCCAAAAGTCCAAACACTAATTAAACTGATTATTTTGCTCACAGCCGCGAGCTTCTTTGTCCCCGATGACAAATTTCCCGGTAGAAAGAGAAGGGTTGCGAGTTTCGGTATTAAAAAGAATTAAAGAGAAAAAAATATTGTGATACCGAGGGCAATTGTGCGCGCCTCTAACCAGATTTACTTTAGCCGATTCGTATGGCCAGTTTTGTGTTCCGGGGCCGAGAAACAAAAGAATGACTCGGGGTAACATTTATGTTCCCTCTGCGTGTTTTCAAATTCTGCAACGGGGGGTTGGCTCGTACCAATCCTGAACTTCCCGAAACATCCGACCTGGTTCTGGTCGCGTGTTTACTGACCTAAAACCAAATAATCTCTTCGTTGGCCAACGGATGCGAGTAGCTGGGTGAAAAGGGTGGGCCGACCAGAAACTTTCACGTGTGCCGTTTTACATTTTCTGCATCCTCCGCCTGTGCTCGCAGCTATGCATTTGAACCTTGGATACCATACGCATCACGGTACAGTAATTTCTACTTATGGCGTAAATTCTCCGAAACGACCAAGCTCATTTCGTTGACCGGCTTATTGTTAGCGGCATGCTCTCGGAACCCCCCGGTGTGTCTCTTCTTTCTACTTCGAACTTTAACATTTGTCATTCGAGGAAATTAAGCGGAAGTAGCACGCTTGTGTCCGATTAAATGAACGAAATAACCGGAAGAAACGTTCACAAGATTGACGAAATATTCATCCATGATATTTAAATCGATAAACGAATGTTTATGTCGATACGGGGTCTGTTTACTCAGTTTCTAGTGAATTAGTGAAACGAACTACCGCTGAATCTGTTTATTTAAATTGGGGCAAGTGTCGCAATATTTATGGACATTACTGTACACAGCAGAACTCGTATTCGGAAAAATCCTACCGGGAATAGTTCAGTGAATGTAGCTCTCGAAAATAGCAGATCGTTATAGTGTTAATAAGCATCTAGCAGGAAAAGCGATAAGAGAATTTTTCGGCTTTCAGCGGGTTTCGTCAACCAGTTTCGTTTTATCTATGGCTCGGTAGCCCCGGAGTGTAAATACTAGCGATGGGAGTGATTCTTCCTCGTGAATTTCCAAGTAATTCGATAATAATCAAATACCTATATGTATGTAATGATATTTGGTCCCCTCAGGGTTTCAAATTCATTTTACCAACTTCTCCCCCTTTTACCACTCTTCACACTATCGCCTAATTTCCAATTTCACCAGAACCTACTCTTTATTAAGGTGGGTTCCGAACCACCTAATCAAATACCTATATGAAAGAATTTAAAAAAAGAAAAAATTAAAATTTCAGAGTGGCTAACCAGATCTCCCCATTTCAACGTTATCAAAATTAGTCAGAGGAATGTTGTCAGGGTAGTATAGAAAAATAGTAGACGATTTGAAACAGATGAATGATTTTAAACAATGTATGCAAGAAAAGTGGGAAAAGTTGACTGAGAAAAGTATGAAAAATTATATAAATCTCCACGTAACAGAACCACCGTTTTTAAACAAGGTGTAACAAAATATTAAATACAAAATTCACAGTTAATATTTTTAGGTTTCTACGTGCTATCATTTTGTCCAGATGGATTCTGGCAAAAATATTATTTTTGTCAATTAATTTAAACAGCTTGATAAAATCCAATTTTACCCGATGTTACTGAACTTATCCCGCAGTAGTGTATAGAAATTCAATATGAAAACGAAATGAAATCAAGTGGATCTTAATGCGTGCAATCAGTTTGTCGCACAGTGTAATTGAGAAGGATCATGCCCATCGCTAGAGAATACAAATTGCGAGCGCGGGTCGTTGAAAAGAACCAGTGGAACTAGGTGCAGGCACAGATACCGGTTTGCCACTCTCAGTTTCACAATTCTGCAATCGGTCAATCGGAACACGCGGCAGCCGGGGCTGCAATCGTAGGATTAAATTGTATAACCGCCGAGTGCGCTCTTGGCCGAGTATAGTCTTTCACGGTACAGTAATGCTTCTAGATAAACTTATGCACTGTGCTCCAGGAATACAGTAGGGACCCATTAAACGTGCGTATCAAGGGACCGATGATGAGCACTCAACGAATCCCCCGGCGAGTCACCCTTCCGCAGATTGCTCGAGATAAGCACGCTGTGATATCGATAGACGAGAGTGACGGAATCCAGCGAGCAAGTGAAAAACCGAATCTTGCCGGCGGCTTTCGTAGAAAAAAATATATATGTATATAAAACGAAAATATTATTCTCGTAATTTGTCCTCTCGTTCGACGAGAGACGGTTTTAATGAGTCGATTAGACGCAGATACCAAATTGACCCATTAACCCAGATACCGATACCGGTTTTCGTTGGTTCGCATACTTTTCTCGTAAATTTTTGCTGCCGCTGAAATACGCGCGGCATTTTCAGAAAAAGGAATTCAATTGTTTTCGAAGACCGAGAACGCATGCTGGTTAATTCTTTGTGTGTTTGAAAGCACTCCAAAGTTTTCTTAAAATTGTTACTATTAAAACATTGCTATATGGTATGCTCAAACTCAATTTACGTCTTAACAATTGTAAATTGTTATATTTAACGTCCAAAAAAATGTTTTTAGGTTTATAATGCAAGTTATATGCTGCTCCGTGCACCACTTATCGACCGACCTGTCGAAACTGTGACATTCGTAAGCTAGATGGAGCGAGAACACAGTTTCATTTGTAAGTATTTATAAATTGTATTTTCTATGACAATGAATAATTTTATAGTTGTAAACCTTTTTTCTTGCAAAATACATAATTTCAAATGTACTTGCTCTGCACTTATTGTATTTATTTAATCGTTTCAGAGTGCAGATTTTATGCATTTATTATTTCGCAAATTTACAACGGCACAAAAAGACTTTATGTACGATTTTTTTAGACGTTTTATTCGGGTGTAAATGAAATGTGAATGAAATGAACAGTCATGTGACATTGAGACGTATGCATAAAGGAAACGAAAAGCGTCACGTGACCGAGTCGTACATGTAGAGTGGAAACACTAATTTTAATCTGGTGACTCTGGGAACACCATGAGCCCTCTATACACCACCGATCCTCGTTTTTGTTCCACGAAATTGTGAAAAAAAATCGTGAACCAAATTTTTTAATGTTTCCACAGAGATTTCAATTTGTACCATTTTCGAGGAAATGTGGGTCTCCAGTTTCTCATCTGCTGCATCATGTAAAAATATTTTAGAGGAAAATTATGAATGTCGCGCGGGAATAGAATCTTCAAGCTTTAAAATGGGTCCAAGTTTATCGCTGTACGATTGTTTTTTCCGAAACTACAACTGGATAAATGTCGTCACTTTCTCGAGAATCAAAAATGCTTAAATACTTTTGGGATACACTGTGACTACCAATCGTCGGTATTAAGCTCGACTCAGTAAAGAAAACGGCGTGCATTAGCTTGAACTATCGCGAGCGTAGAGCTGGTGTTGGTAATAGGGCCGTGTCCGCGAACAGGGACATTTACCTTAGCCCATTATTCCACAATTACAAATGTACGAAACGTATTCATAATAGAAGGCAGTTGCTCCTTTGTTCCGTTCCGCTACGTTTCGCGCATCTCTAGCGGCGGGAACGGCGCGGTGTATACCTAAGCGAAGTGTACCCGTCGATTTTCCTCCTTTCATTTCAATTCTTTCCCTCCTTTTTCCCTCGTTTCGCGACATGTCCTTCGACTTTTTCCTTTGCTCATCCCCAAGTTTCGCTACCACCGCACTGAGAGCACGAAGCTTCGCGTGACATTGTTTCCTTCTCTTTTTTTTTTGTTGCCTTGGTCTTTTACAGTGGCCTCTCCCGGGCTTGTTCTTTTATGCGAGCTTAGTTCATTTGCTAATTGAGATCCGACTGTTGCTCCTTTTCGCTGTTGTTTCAGAGACCGCGTTTCGCGGACGGGCAACGTCTGACGAAAGTTTGGCGAGATACAGTTGACAACCCGGCTCCCCGACTTAATGTGATAACCAACGGCGGAATATGATGGGCGAAACGCAACTGCGGTTTCAAATTTAATTGCGAGATGTCCTGACGAAAATACGGCCGCGCGGAAAAACATCCGCGTACCTTTTCAAAAGGTAATTCCTTCGATATTGAACCGAGCGACGTGAACTTTGTTCAGTGAAAGAATTAGTTAACTAGACACCCGCATCATTTACTATTCGAGTCCAAAGTTTGAGCAAAGTTTTTTCCGAAATCCGATAACGCCAAGAATCTTTAAATTTGAGGTTTTACCATTTTTTTCATTTGTATAGTAATGTGTATTCTTAAAAGTTTAGAACATATAATACAACATACATAAAAAATTGAAATCAAAAGTTCAAGATCTATCCCTTAATAATTATATTAATCGTACATTAATTTTGAAATCCAGATAAACAATCGTGTTACCCATGTACGATTCGGTAGAACAATCAAATTATTGTATAGTTAACGAATTCAACTACAGTTTTCATAATAATATTTCCGCTATTTTTAAGATAATTTAGTTAACCAGGGTTGCGGCAATACAAATCCCTTTGGAGAATGAATTTAAAGGTAGAATGTAAGCGAAGTGTTTAATTTTTTGCAGAATAAATTTAGTTGTCTTGGAGACGCAGCTTGGTACTGGTAGAATTACAAAGTAGAATTACAATTTTCTTGATTGCAGCCAGCAGGTGTAGAATACTCTGTCTAATACCCTGCTTCTCCTCCAATTTGAAGAACACGCGGATATTCACCGGTGTCCTAATGCGAAGGCATACCGTATAAATGAAGAAGAAGCGCGTAAGACTCTCGTGTGATCAAATATCAAAATTGGTTTAACCATTTCGCGCCTCCCGTCGCATTTTCATATCCCCGGAGCGGCGCGGCGTTTCTGTGTCGACGCGGTTGCTCGCGGAAACTCACCAGATTTCTGAGCACGTCGTCTGGCACGTTTCTAGTGGAATTGCAGAGTGCCCTGGCAGCGCTGTGAGAGAAAATCACCGGTGCCATCGTCGTCTGCAAGGCCGCCCTCATAGTCCTTGTCGAGACATGAGAGAGGTCCACTAGCATTCCCAGTCTGTTTAGCTCCCTGACAACTGCCTGGAAAAGAGTAAAACACGTCCATTGTTAATGACGACGAAATTTTTCAATCTTAAATGCTCCACCTATCACACCGTTTTCAGGTTAATTTTGAATTTTCAGTTCGACCTTTCCGTTCATACGATAATCAGACACGAGTGGAACTACAATACCGCAAGACCCCGCAACATGGGAGGGCCCGTAATCGGATGGGGCCCAAAATTTTCACATTTATTATTTCGTAATTTTACTAAAATTACCTGGAATTTATATGAAATTACATTAAAAGTACAGTAACAAAAAAAACATAGTTTTGCGTTTATTGAATTTTTACAGGGGGCCCAAAATTATATTTTGCGGAGGTCGGGAGGATTTGTAGTTCCGCCACTGTAGTCAGATGCATTGATTATTTTTGCGTTTGTTAGCTAGATACAATTTTGGCAATAATTCAAGAAAAACAGTCGAATGTTTAGTAATTTTTAATACAGTTCATAATTGAATGTTAGAAAATGAGTATCATGTTTTATAACAGCAGAATTTGATACGTTTTTGCAATAATTCTTTGTTTGTCAGTCAAAATTGATGCAACTGTAACCATTATTTAAAAAAATACGATAAATCAAGTTTTCAGTAATTATTAAGTTGAAGTCTGTTTGTAAATTGATTATATCGATTACAAAATAACAAAATAAAAGGTGACAGTTTGACAGTTATGACTGAATGCTTCGAAGTCACAATATTTTGCTAGTGAAAACCTACGCGATTTCTGTCGTTTTGTTTCACCGCCGAAGTTACAATGGCAACACGGATTGTTAATGACGAGTCAATTTTCACCAGCACCGAATTTTTTGTACTCGACATTTTAGTTCTATAGCGTCTAAAGTACGATGTTAGCGTCAATGTGTTCTAAGTGGAGTCGAAGGTGAATGGCGAGACGCCATTCAGCCGTCGAAGGATTTATGACGGGATCTTAGGTTGCCTGTGTGTGAAAGAGGGTGAGAGAGGCTAAACAGAGCTGTTCAGACGGTGGTTAGTAGACCCTTCGAATTCGTGAATTTCGAGCTCCACGAAAAAAAACTCGTCACTAGTCTGCAGATTTTCAATGCAAATTCGCAGATTTACGATCGAATTCATGAAGATGGAATTTTGATCTAACGTTCTTTACGTTGGAAAAAATTTTTATGAACGACGAACATATTGTCCTTGTATTTGTATTAACAAAACCGAAGTAAATTCCATTAGTTATTGTCGGCGTCTAGCAATTACAGTTCAAAAGACGTATCGGCGCGCGTTCACCTAATTGAACTCGCACGACCAAAATAAATTCTGCTCGTCATTAATCGCTCACTGGCACCACGGCAAATAATTGTCACGTAGTTAAAGATCGATCGAGTGGTGGCTGAGGGTATGTGTCGGCCGTGTAGGTGTGTTTGAGCGTGAGCGAGAGGCGTGGCAGAGGGAATAGGGGGGTGGCGGTTGGCTGGATGGTGGAAGGGTTGATTCGCGAATTCGATTGAACGCATCTAATTTCGTAGATGCGGTCGGAATGCAAATTTTCATACCGGATAGCGCCGACAAAGAGATTACGTGATTTTGCAGCTTGCATTACAATTACGAGCGACAACTTTATTCGTACGCAAAACGGCTCAAATTTCGTTTCGGCGTCCGTATTTCGTGGCCACTGCCGCGTGCCCTCCTCCTGGCCCCCACCGCCCCGTTTTACATTCGCCGCTGCCGAGGACATTATAGAAATTAACGGACATAACAGATGGCCGCGTGCTCCGTCGAGGATGCATCCACGTTGGACCCCTTTAATTAATAAAACGAAACAGCGCGGCTCGTCGTCCGAACCAACCGTGCTCCGTTTTTATTATTTTTTAACATTCTCTATCTCTCCTCCCCTCACCTTTCTGCAGCCGCATACACTGCCGCTCATAACTATGTGGACAGTTTCTTGATTGCGATCACCTAAAAACGGTTACAGAGACATTAATGCGAAGCACCGAACGTGACCATTTTACATTACACTTCTTCAGAATTGTTCAAGTTCTCACCAATTTTCAGAAATAGATTTTTTCTCAGAAATAGATTTATTGAATAATGTCCGTTCACTCATTAAATCTATTCTCTCATGCGACGTCCACCCTGAAGCAACGTAGAGCAACTTATAGTATTATCTCCGTAACTGTCGCAGCAGTCTCTACCGTAATTGTCTAAATTATACCCCCACCACTGGGGGATCCACCTTGAAACCAGCAAGCGGTACAAACGCTCGATGAACGAGCCAATGAGAGATAGTGTATCGCCGAGACTGACACTAATTCAAGCGAGGCTTAAGATTTAAACTTTTCTAATTTTTGATTTTCTTTTTATGAAACTTTTACTATTCGTCTCGTTTTTCTTATTAACACTTTGACTGCCAAACTAGAAACCTAAAAAATTCCATCAAATCAATGTAGGTTATTTAATGAAATAAAAATTGAAAAAAATTATATGTATGACATGGAGTAGTCCTCCAACTTTCTGGCATTTTACAGATCCTAATAAAATTTGGTACGATTAATATATTAGCGTAAAAATTCATTTTAAAACTTGGACAAATAGTTCCGTCACCCACATATGGGTGACATGGCAGTCAACGTGTTAAAATGACACTAAACACGATATAATTACGTCTACAATTACCCGTGTAATAAGCGATTAAAGTCTCAGGCGTGAAAGAGGACGGCGAACGGAAGAGAGAGAGGCAGAGAGTCGAAGCGTCGAACGTCAAACCGTCTTTCTTTTTCGATCGCTATCCTTCTCTGCGTTCAGCACAGTACGAAGAATCTCTACTATAACTGTCGCTCGGCAGACTCGACGATACGACAGTTACGGAGATACTACTGTATCCTGAGAAAATTGCCGATTGTACCGAATAGAAGTTAACAAAGGGCGAGGAGAAGCGATGTTGCTTTCGCGTGGACAAAGCTTTAGTTTGTCGAGTCTCGAGCTGCGCTCGAGTCGATTTCTGGAAGAGAAACGCTACCCCGTGACGCAAGAATGTGTCGTCCCGGTCTCAAACTTTGAAAATTTCAGCGAGCGCTGCTTCTGAGCGGCAGCGTGCTCTTTTCTTCGTGCGGAGTTAGAGCAAACCACTGGTTACCGTGCAATACTTAAATGCCTGTGAATCGTGGCCGAGCCTCGGGGAAACGAAAAATTTGTGCACGGAGCGCGCGGCCGTATCGTCCTGTCGCTGACAGTGCACATTTTTGTGTTCTATTTCGTATGTATTCGGATTTTCCCTTTTTCTTCTTTTTTTTTTCTCTCTCGGTGCTGCTGCACGATGCGCGACTGTGAACTTTTTTCGAACGCGGCCGGCAAGGCCGTTGCGAAACTGGAAGCGGGGTTTACCAATGCATTATTCGGAAACTGTTTTGTTCTGGAATTTTAGAGGCAGAAATTCTCCGTGCGCGAAAGGCGGGAAGCTTTTTAATGATTATACTTGCCGCCTGACGAACGCCGCGTTTATTCATTTATTCGTATAATTCGCCCCGGGGACAAAGCTCCTCGGAGTTCACGAAACTGTGTAACATTACGCGAATTAGCGTGGAAACGTTTTTCATTAGCTCTCTTTTAAATCTGTTTCCTCTTCTCGGTTGTTTATTTGTCGACTCGCAGACGGATCCGTCTTGCGTTTATTAGTGGCCAGTTCTAAACAGAGGTTCTGAATATTACATATGATTGCAACAGTCGACGCGTGATTTGGAAAGATTATAAGCGAGGTTACGTTTTTAAATAACAGCTTCATTAATTAATTATATAGGCACTATCGTCTTCGACAATTTTACATATTACTTTATCGAAATAACGAGAATGTGTCCATCCAAATTTTTAGCTTTTGTTCTACAATATATATATATGTATATAAATATATACAGGGTGGTCCTCGCAACTTGGACATTCTTCCATATTTTGGTATAAAAAATATAGTATTCCATTAAAAAAAACAAAATCGACCTACAAATCTCCGAAACGCTTCCACCTGTAAAAAAAATAAATACCCTACATAATGTACCCCCTCAGATCATGCAACATCTGTATACAAAACTTTTTCGTGCAACGCATACTTTGGAAGTTATTATAGGTGTGCAAGTTGCGTGGACCACCCTGTATATTATATTGTAAAACAAAAGCTAAAAATATGGATAAAAAAAATATATATATAGAAAGAAATAAATTTCTTGAATAATTCCTCACAGACGCATCTTTACAATCTTAATAATCGGAATTTATAAATATTAGAACGCGTCATCTTGGAACATCCTGTATAGTCACCACCGCCATTTTATACAATTGTCACTCACCGTTTCAGAAGCTGTTGTCTAATTTCACAATCCGTTATATTAGTTATTATCTAAAATGTATTTACGTGTTTAATTCATCGTGATTGTTCAAGTTTTCCTTTCAGATCGTTCATTTTCTATTAACATAAAATTTCAACTGATGAAAGCAATGAATTTGTAAACCTAATACATCGAAATATAGTACCCTAATACATTGAAATAATTGACAATATTACAAACAATTCTTTTACTGTATACGAACCGAAATTCCTTATCTTCTATTGAGTTCGTAATTGAATGACGTATTAAAAATTGGTAAGTGTTTTATTGCACCGACATTTATTATGAGTACTGTACGTAAATCACTGCTGACATGTTTGTACACGGTTTCCCGCGCATGCGCGGTGGTTTTGGCGTCAGTGAAATACAATTCTCGATAAGAAAGGATACCTTGGTCACCCTGTAAAATTTTAAAAAATTGGCATGATCTGATTCTGAAAAGTAAATGGATAACATGCGTGTTTGTGTATATTTTGTAACTGGTAGGGCACTTGTCTCGTATCGTGTTCCTCATCCTGTAGCTTCTTTGCGCGGAATATATTTTTCTGGTACTTTACCGCCAAAATAACTGTCACGTGAATATCCTGTCATGTGAATAGATATTACATTATACTTGATAGATAATTATCAAAAAAATTGTCGAGTCTAAATATCTACTAAATTACTAAAAATAAGTAATGCATGATGCAAAATGTCGAATCTCTGACTCACTAAAAATAAATATTGTGTACATTATTTTCTATTGGAGATCGTCCATAAGGATGCTCGATCGTGTTCGATGCGACAACGAAAGTAGCGCCATCTACGGATCTCTGCGAGAATCGAATCAACTCGAGAACGTGGGTGCAAGATGTGACTGTAAAAGACTGCAAAATACTACAAAGAAGTAACAACGATCTGTTAATTTAACATTTCCACTGTCTTACAAAGGTACACAATTATCGAATTATTCAATAATATTCATAATTATTTATAGTGTCCAATTTTGCTTAAAATGACCCAATTGCAATAGGTTAGACTGCATATATTTTATGAAAAAGCTAAAAATTGATATAGACGTACTTGTTGTTTAATTCCAATATGATAAAAAACAAGATATTTTTGATTGGTCTAAATAAAATGTGTTGAGAATAAGGTTCGAAGGGCGAGTGTGCGCATGCGTAAGAGTGAGATCTAGTGTGCGCATGCGTGTGGATGGATGTTTGGCGTTCTTGGTTGGAAATGGTTTGAGTCTTCTCGTCCGAGTATTGCGCACACGTACAAAGTGAATATAACAAAACCATTTTATTACGTTATCCAAGCGGTATGTTTATTTATCATGATGGTTACCAAATATAGTATTATCAACATTTATCGAAATGTAATTGCTGGAAGAGGTTAAACATCTTTAATGCCTATCCATTGTTCAGGTAATTGATATTATAACGTAAAATACATTGGCCACATTTATTTATCAAGTACTTGAATAGGCGGTTTCATTTGCAATTCAGAAGTGAATTGATGATATGCAGCTTAATGAGACCAGATTCTCTGTTTCAATCCATCCCGCTATCACTGAAACAATAGCACCGACATTTGTTTTGAACGAGCAATTTCATTATTCTCATTTTCGTAAGCCAACTGGCTTCTGTTGGGAGCCCTAAGGGCACCAGGAATCTTAATGCAAATTGCAAATATAACGAAATAACCATAAGGAATACACTTACTTAACATAAATCTTCGAGAAACTTTCGCTTTTTTAAAAAATAAGGTTTTAAAAAAATGGAGGCACCCAAAAATTCAAAACCCGTTATAAGTACAGTCGATGCAAAAATTATTCGAGAACACTCCCCATACTCGAGAAGTTGTCGCTATATGCACCGTGATAATCTCGTTAAAAAATATAGTACAACAATGTACCTGCACTCATTTTCAAGCTTATACTTTCGCCATGCATCGTTCATTTTTGTTAAAAATGAAACGTGAGAAATGAAATGATGGTAAAATTTTTTTTCAGGTCACTCATTTTTTTCACGGATTTCTCAATTGTTGGAAAAATGTTCAGCATTAGGTGAGTTCACGTTAATCAATTCTACTCTAAAATTAGTGTAATCAATATGCTCCACATTTTATGCATTTCTAATAAAAATCGCCATTCTTCTTTTTGATTATGCAGAGTGTCCCAAAAATGTTGTAATTCCTTCGAAGGGCTGATCTCCGAATTTCAAACAACATTTTTCTTCGCGAAAATGTTCTCCAACCAAAAAACACGGACCAATCAGAGCACAACCAGGTCCTACCGAGCGCGGCGCTGACATTGGCGGATCAGGAATTTCTCGTTTTTCGTTAATAACTCCCTAAAATCACGGAAAACATTTTCGCAAAGGAAAAAGTTTCTTGAAATCACCTTACGAATCACCCTTCTCAAGGAAGTACAACATTTCTGGGACATTTTGTAGAGAGAAATATGAATTTATTCGTAATAAAAAATGAGTAGGTGCATTTTAATACAGCGAAACTCTTGAAAGACTAGAATGTTAAAGTATTATCTTCACTATATTAAAATTATGTAGAGTTCTATTCAGCTCCTACATTAAGTTTAGAGTAAAATTTCAATAGAACCGAAACGAGTCTGATGAAATCTTACATGACAAATATTTAGTTATCGACGAGGATTAATGTGGTAAAAAGAATATCGTGCTCCTTCGCAACGGGTAAAACGTGACCACCTCGGGACATCGTTACTGCGAAAATAGTTGGCGTCCATACTGCTAAAGTCGTCGTAAAGAGTATATAGCCCCGTAACAGCTCGGTCAATTTTATGCAATTACAAGACGTGCCGTCTCGCGATAATAACTCTGACAAGCCAGAATCTCTGGTACGTGAGCATGGATGTGCGAAATACACTTAATTCGTCAAGATTTCACAGGGCCCTGATGAGGAAAGATGATTGCAGTTATGTGCGACAGAAACGGGAAAAAGCAACTGGGAAGTTGCGCCGTGTAGCGAAACCTTTTTCTCCCCCTTTTAAACAAATTATTATTTTATTTAACGGGAGTGCAACCGCAGGCAATAATTCGTTACATAAAATTGAAAATATGCAATGAAATTTGTTCGCCAGGGAGCTTCGTTTTCACGGAAAATTGACCACAATTATACGTCAGCTTTCATCCGGAAAGTGAAGTTATAAAGTTAATTTGTAATTTGAAATCTCCGCTCCCTTTATTAAATTCTCATTTTATTCCGATTAATTGTCCGGTAGTTACTTCTTTTCCGTTCTCACGTGAAATTTTAAAGGGAGAAAACAAATTATATTTCATTGTCGTTGTAAAGGTACAAACGGTGTATGTGTTTTTTAAGAGAAGCGAGATTTGTTTCGTTTAATCGAGTTTGTGAACAATCGAAACAAATATCGACGTTTTTTTTATGTATGACGTTTGTCACATCGTACAGCAATGTTTAACATGTCGTTGCGAAGAAAAGGCTTTGATCTTTAAGTCTGCGCTGGTTTGAGTCGGCAGAAAAAAAATCTTACAAGGGTAGTTATCGAATCTGTAAATTAAAAAAATTATGCCTAATAGAATCCTACTTTAGGGGTGAAATCAACCGTTGAAAATATTTCAATGTTCTCTTTTTCATTAAATATCTCACGAACAACAAATGACATTGAAAAAAGGTTGAAATGAAAGTTGCATGGTATTATTGTGTCTACCAAATTGTTTGATAAAAAATTTTCTAGAATTGAATTTCTCCAAAAAATAAATGAAACCAGAGGCTTCTAAATGGTGTGCGAAATACGTCCATCACTGTGGAATTCAATCGGAACGGTTAGATGCGGGCTGGGTGAATTCGGCACACATAAATACACTTAATTCGGCCTGATTCCGCGGGACCTTGATTAAGAAAGATGCTTGTGCCTCGCGTGCTACGTCGGCGAGAGAAATGCGAGGTATTATATCGGGGGAAAGGAGCTATCGAAAGGGACGACGGGGAGTGTGGGGAAACAGAGAGGAAAAATCAGAAATGCTCAGGGAAAGAAACGGAGATAGGAGGGTAGGGGTGAAAAATAGCTGGGAAAACGAAGAAAACAGTGGTGTTTCGGCTAGCGAACATTAGTCGACGGCGTAAGCAACCCGTCTCTCCTATCACGCGAAAATAGTAGAAAAAAGAGAGCCGGGGTGCATAGACCGCCGGTATGTCGATACGAGAGAACGGAAAAGAAGGAACACAATGGGCACCGTCTTTTTTGCAAGCGCACCTCTGCTCTAACGAGAAGCCAGTGATATTCGTTTTTCTCGGCACGCGTGATTTCTCTGAGACAACAGCAGCCGGGTGTTTTCCTTCATTTGAAACGCTTTTTCACCTGTCCGGATCCCTGATACGAATTTTTAAGTACACTGGCAAATCCAGTTAGCTGTTCCACCGATCCGTTAGTGTCGGCGATCAAAAGAGTGAAAGAACTTTTTTTTCTTTTTTTAATAATTATTGTTTGAAGCATGAAACGTTTTTCAAAAAATTCCAACCAAAACTTTTAACTTCAAGAATCATTTTCTGCAACATTATTGGAAGAAGTTCTGAATGATTTTAGCAAATTTTTGCGAAAAATGTAAAAATATTGCGCGAAGTGAAAAATTTTGTATTATTTTTGGTTCGTTTAAATTATTAAGAGACTGAATGTATTTCTATTCAGTTTCTTATTCTTTTTACAGTTAACTTTTTTAGGCATTTTGTGCAAAGATCCGTAACGTATAAAACAATGCAAAGGAATTTTCAATTTGCAGGTGAATTGCTATACAATTAGTTGGGTTGTTCTTTGTTTCATATTGCAGAATGTTTTTCAGCGAATCCGTTAAGTGCATTGGCTCGCAACCGAATTTTTTCCGTGTGCAACAAACGACTGTTACAACTTTCTGGAAGTAAGAAAAGCAGTAACTTTAGCGAGCTTTTTTCCAATTGTATCTACATTTTGTCGACCGTCCTCGGTGGACATAATTTACGATAGGAAAACGTTTCGTATGGAAGTTTTGCGGCTTGATTTCCAGCAGTTAGGTTGGTTTATTTTTCAAACAGCGCAAGACCATTTTTCTAGCGGAATGTGGGACTCGGCCGTTCTCCACCTTTTTTCTTCGTTTTACCCGGCTGGTCGGAGGAATTACGGACTGGTCGGTGCTGTATTTAATGGTGTCTGGCTTTACTCAACAGCCTCTGCAGGTGTTCGATATTCGACACCTTATTTATAGGGTGTGTATGGATGGATCAGTGTGAATTAGATAGATTTAAAACGTAACGAGTTTACGACATTCGTTGCTGAGCCTTTAATATGGGAAATATTTCAGAAAAGCTCCGCGTATTACGCTCTCTACTCGATTCAGAAATTATTTTCCACCGATACGTGAACAGAACGTTGATACGCTCTTCCTAAATAATAATTCCAACGGTTCGTTTTGACAATACTTTTTCAGCAAAAAATTATCCGATCGTTTCAGTTAAAAATGGTTTCTATATTTATGTTTTATTATCCAATTATTTACTTTAATATTACCGAGCTTCGGTGTTATCAGCTGAAAAATGGATATGAAATTCCCAAACAAATTCATTAACTAAACAGTAGCTTCTACAGTTTCACATTTTTTATTGCTCAATTCTGCACTGAAATATTAGCGAGCTTTAGTGAGATTTGAACGTGCTTCAATATATTTTCTATTAACCGATTTTATGTGTAGCTTTTATATTTTTTTACTTTATATTTTTATTATACGTAAGTATGTTTATTTATCCGTTGTACATTAAATATGACTGTTTATTTATATGTCACATTCATAAATATTTATGAGTTTTCATTAATTTAAAAGTATTATTCGGTATTATGCGTTGTTATTACATCGAGGCAAGCTTGATTCATTAAAGTTTTCAGTACAAACATTTCAAGTGAGGACGTAATTAACCAATGCCAAGGCATTTGTTGTAGACAGATATTTCTATTGATGGGTACTGGAGTTGCACGAGTGCATTCGGCTTTATGTTATACGAGGCAACGGATACTAATTAGTACAGATACCACTAATGTCCATATTATATGCTGCCGTCCTTAATAATCTTGACATTCTATAATATTGACCTTAATTGACCATCAAATATTCTCAGAATCTAATAATTCTAATGTTCATTGTTCAGCATATTTGGGCGATATCGTTTGCAAGCTTAAGGAGGTTCTGAGCTTTCAGCAAACAGGAGATTGTTGTGTTAAAATTATAAAAGAGAAAAAAATCGTTAATCTATCGATCCAGTAATAAACGTGCTAGCTGTTTGACTGGTTACCCACTTGTCGTTCATTGAATAGGCTACGAGCGTTAAGTGCGAATTTTCTATTAAATTGAAGCGGCTTATTCGATCATTAAGTTCAGGTTTTAAATAGCTCCAACTTAAAATGGTAGAAAACAATGCGACACTTCCACCCAATGTAACACAGATAATGTGAAGCCTCGCGAGAGGGGGATAACCTATAAGCAGATTAGGTCTGAGGATTAGCACACCTAGCACACCCAATTGACCTCTCTCTCTCTCTCTCTCTCTCTCTCTTTCTCTTGAACGTATCAGTTTTTGGATCACCGAAGGTGTCTGAACGCTATGGCAGAAAATATTCGAGTAAAATCGCGGATATGATCGTCGAGAGAATTATTTAAATTTTCACCGATTTTATTGATTACATTTTCGCCATAAACGTGTCTCGAAAGTCTAGTTGCAAAACGATAGCCGCTTGATTTATTTGATCGGTTACCATTTCACGAGAAGCAGTAGTATAAAACTGGCTATGCCAGACATGTGAACATCGCCATGATCAAACATGTTATGGTCGCTTACACAGAAACGTACGTACAGATTCTACATTAATAGGAGTTCGTAGAATCGCGGGAACTAACAACATTTCGCTGTTGCATAATGCGAGCTGCAAGTGTCGATAACAGAAATCGAGCAAACCAATAATGTTTCGCTGCTGTGGAACAAAAACCGTGTACCTGCGATCGCACTAATAGGAGTTCATAGAATCGCGCGACCAATAACGTTGTGCGATGGCGCAACGTTACTACCAGTATAAATAGGCGTGTTCGGAATATAAGGTATCCGTTTCCTGCGAGCTTTTCCACCCACACTCTCAAAACAATTGTAGCATAATTTTAGTTCAACACTTTTAGCGTTACTTCGATCATATTATACTATCAAATTCTATTAGTATCTACGAGGCGTGGGAATTTCATAAAAATCATTATTATTATTTAACATTTATGCGATCGACCCGTTAAATCGTATCGTAATATTAAATTTCTTTCCTAATTGCATATTCGTTATCACGCGTTACTAGTTTTTCGTTGCGTCTTTCTTAAGTGTCCATAATGAAAAAATGACCTGGTTAAAAATACAATTGAATTATTATGAATAATATAATGTGCAGCATATTTCGAAATAAAATAAGTGAAAGCTTATGATCGCGAAGGATTAAGGAATTATTATGATGTTGGTATTAATTCTCTCTCTAAAACACGTCACTGGTTTTCTCGGAGAAGGAAGAAAATGTCGGTAGGGGTAGTAAATAATGGCGAAAGGGGTTTGCGGATGAGTATGATGTTTCAGGTCAAGAAGAACACGGGGCTCTCGTTGGTCCCTGATGAAGCTGATGTTTGCTTGCAGTTTTCGATAAAGCCTGGCGGATGGCTGGGTCTTCCGAAGAATCTGGGTTACTGGAAACTTCGACGAAGTCCGGAGGACTTTCGGTAGCTGTCGCTTTTCCGAATAGAATCCTGCTAGGCGGGGGTGTGGGGAGGATAACGGCGATGGAAGGGGGATAGCAGCTCGCGAACTTCAGTATGCTAAGGACCTCGATTTTTCCACTTTTCCTTTTTCTCAACCTTCCATCCCTTTCTGCTGGGCCAACGAGCTGTAATAATCGCTCTTCGCGAGAAGTCTTCTATCCCTCGTATTTTGTATAACTTCACTTAGCAGTTAGTTCAATAAAGTATATCGGTTCGAGATTTACGTAGTCAATTGTTACATTTTTGGCTCGGATTTGTGCTCGATGAAATATGTAACTGCGTTTTGAATGTGTGCTCGTTTTGTTGGCTTCTGTAATAGTGGTATTTTCTGTTGGAGATTTATGTTATTTTCATATGCAGTTGAACCTGCCAAAAATTGTTGCATAAAATACTCTTTTATGATTATCTCAGTTTTTGTGTTGTATTTCAACACTGCGTACTCAATTTTTTTTTAATGTCTCTAGCAACAAGTGTTTTACTTAAAGTGTACTTCATAAAACTTGAAGTTTCTGTCTCAGTTTTAGAGATTTCGTAGTTTTTACTAATAACGAATCCACCAGCTGGCAAAACGTCGGGAGACAATTGTAGAAAATGTTGGTGGCAAATGCTGGCATTATTGATTAACGTAACTATTATTTTACAATGTAACAGCTTATTTTTTATTTTCAAATTGGTCCCGAATTAGACCAGACAGCGTCAGCCCTTGATGTCGCACGAATGTCGATCAGACGGATTGCGGCTGCTCCTTTTGGGACATCCAGCAAGAAAATCACCTTGCATAATAATCTCAATGGATCTAGGCGTTGTCGCCTGTGAAGCTTCCAGAGATGTCCGACTTACAGTGCTTAAAATTTAAATTCCCCCGGTGGATGTCCTCTTTCTTGCGTCTAGATCTAAATAAAAGGAAATATCTCTGGAAGATCAAAGTCTTCTTCGGTTCCAAGCTAAATTCTCACACTGATGTTGTCTTCTTCATGATTTTAATTAACCCTCACGCACCGCCCGAGCAAAAGAAATTCGATCATTTTCTATTTTTGAGATTGTAACAAACCAAAATCTAATCTAATCATTTAATGTATTATTGAATTGCGTCTTGACTAGACGTTCATTTTATTCACAGAAACTCTTGTAACAAGTGTGACTTGCTATTTCAAATTGTCAGTTTCAATATACATTCTATTTTGTAATATTAATGTTCGTTCACTTTTCAATGTTCGTTCAATCGACATTGAAAATTACATGTGCATGTACATAATTTAGATTTGCAAAGGGCATATTTCTTTTCGTCATAGGCACAGACGAAAAGTTAAAAATCCTGAAGTTTTATCTTCGAAATTCCGAGCAAAATTTTTTGGTTACATATTCATGTCATAAAAAAACAACACGAGCCGTTCGGTCGAATTTGGAAAAAGTGTAGAAAGGGTGTCCGCTAAATTTTGTCCCCGGCTGTACATCGACGGCATCATCGTGCGATTAAAGTTCTCGCGTAGTCTTTCATCGTAACAATTAAATCCCATGACATTATGCAATCCGAGTTCGACAGGGCCGCCGAAAATGTCAGGAATGGAACGTCAGATTATCTTCGAGCGATTTATTCGAAACAGCTCGGCTCGGCGAACGCTTCGCTCTCGTCCGGTTACGTAACGTGATACAACGGTATTGAAAGCCACGTGAATTCAATATCGGCGGGGCGGGCAAAACAAACGCAAGGAAAATCCTTTCGGTGTGCTTGGGGGATACATCACGAAATTATTTTCAGTCGCTCTGTGTCCTAACATATACACACACCTCCCGGTTCGTGGGGTTTGCACACGGGACAGAGAGGAGGGGCGGGCACGATGGCGGAGGACAGTCGGAATGGCTTTGAAATCCTCGGATTAGTGGAATTTTGTAGTAAATCGTCTGGCAGCGTCGTTGTGTCCTCCCCACAATAACGATTCTGTACCGACGTTGTTTCGATATAGTCAACGTCGTGCGCTTGAACAATCGAGCCATGTCTGGGCAATGTGGCTTCGTGCTTCCACACAAATACAATAGAGCCTAGGGTTGCGGCGGTTGGCGGATGTAAATGAGAGAAATGGCCGGGGAACAGAGAGAAAGAGTACGGAGAAACAAAAAGGAGACAACGAGAGAGCGGAGAGTAACATGAAGAGAGAGAGAGACTGGAACAGAGGCAGCGGGTGGGCAAAGAGAGACAGAGGACATCCAAGAGAAAAGATTAAAAGAAAGAGAGAGAGAAAGCATGGAGAAGCCAGGGTGGAGAAGATAACAGAGATGGCTTATTTGATTTACGTTCCCGTTTGCATCTCCTCTTCTTCTTCTTCTACTGTCTTCTGGCGGCTGCCCTCTCTTTCCAAGCTTTGGAATGTTCGTTCTCTTTTTCCTGTGCGACAGAAACTACCACCAAGAGACTGCAAATTTTACAGGATCGATGAGAAAGGATTCCATCCTCTATTCGAGGGTGGGGGCTTTCCTCTTATTCACGAAAAGATTCGCCGATGTTCGTTTTTCCTTTTTCATTTTACCACCGATATATCGGAATCACGTAGCGCGCGAACGTCAGAAATTCGGCACCGGAAAATTTTGTACCGATTTTATATCAACGGGCAGAATGTTTTTCGCGGAATTCGATTAAAACTGGGTCACGCCCGTAACTTTCCTCTGAAGCACGAAGAAGCGCCGTTCAAACGGAGCGTGAAGCATCATTGATTGCTCCCCGTTAATTATTATTTTCTTCTTTCGCCCAACGGGAATGTAAGAGCTATTTATAAATACGCGGCGAAAATTGCGCAAGCTGTTGGGGAGCATCGCGTTCGGATAATCGAACGATCGCATGTTCTAATGATGGAGAATCCGTCTGTTGGAGTTTTTCGGTGTTTTTAACAGTGGCGGAACTACAAATCTTCGCCCCTCCCCCTCCGCGCAAAATATAATTTTGGGCCCCCTTTTTTCTTTCGATATTTTTGTAGTGTTGAGATTTTTTAATGCTTTCTAGGAACGAGAATTATAAAAATTCAATAAACTCAAAAAGTATGTTTCTTTTGTCCGTGTACTTTTAATTTAATCTAAATTAGGGATAATTTTAGTAAAATTACAAGATAAGTTTTTAGTGTGACTGTATTAAGCTAAGTTATCTGTGCATTTAAACACTCTTTCAGTAACGCTGGAACACTTCCTTCGTCAAAATTATTGATAAATTATTCTTTTTTGGGAATGCATTACACGAGGTCTTTTATCTTCGTAAAAATATTAGAAGGGAAACAAAATATATAAAAATGTACATTCGTGCCACCGTCGACCATGAAAAGAAACTTATTATACCTTATAGGACATAATGGCGCGTATAATGAATGCGCGGGACGAAGGTGAGGTACACGTATATGAAAAATGATGATCACGTCTGATGACTTACCTTTCCAAATTCACTGAGGCCTGGCGTCGTGTCCTGGGTATTGTTCGTCTCGCGAACTGAACAGACTGCCCTGCCAAGAAAATGTCTGTTAGAACTTCCTCTTTCTCGCGTGTAAATCATCGGAAAATTTATTATCTATTGGTAGATTGCGGATTTTTATAAAAAATAACAGATACAGACGTTGCAGACATTTATTTCTACTCTTCATAATTTTATTAAAATTTTAAGACAGTGCAGCAGTATTTTTTAATTTCTTATGTTGTATTTAGTCTACTTATTCTTATAAATGCACAAACTCCATAGTCTGTATATTTATTTATTTATTTGTTAATGTTTTTATTCATATAAAATTACAATCTTTCTGTCCATTACTTTGCAATGGAGATTTTTTTGCAATTTGGAAGTCGTATAAACATCCACAATCTATTATTTAAATAGAAACGATGAAATATAGATATTTTTCTTATTTTTAATAATAAAAGATATCATTAATCAATTCGTATTTTCAGAATTTAAATTACTTGCTAGATTAAGGAATGTGAATGAGTGTCATGATAAGTAGCGTTAAGTTGATTCGCAAATTATGGTATTTCTATACTTAAATGAAAAAAAATAAAAGCAATTTTGCACTTTATATCTACAAATAACATTAAGTAATTTTATACAAATAATTTAATTTATTATTAAACAATGCTTTCATTCGTTTTCGTAAAACATTCTTCTTGTAACTCTCCAAAATGAAATTCCGTTCACCAGCTACGAAGTATGCGCTTTTAATATGCAATCAAATTCATATGCAATAAACTGACATACAATTAATTTTCTGACAAATTCTTTCCGATATTAATTTTCAATATGTTCGATGAAAGTCTCTTTAATGTATTCAACATAACAATAATAATTAAATATTACTTATCTCACTGGTGGGGTTAACTACAAAATTTCAACTGTAAAATAATATCTTACAAGTCTCAACTTAATAGCTTTTGTTTATCATAAATAAAATAGTTTCGTACATTTCCAATAATAATGACACTAACAACAACTCGTTTAAATTGCATTACGAAAAGAACCACAAAAACAAAAGAAGTATTTTCGAAATTGATAAAAACTATTGGAAAAATTGTGTGCGAATCGGACGAAAAACATTCCCGCGTAAAAGCCTTCGCACACTCGTTCGACTTGTGTCGAACATCTGTATTAAATTCTAATTGAATAACGTCGCGGAACAAGTTGCGAGGGAACGAAATTCAATTTCCCGGTTCTCCGATAAGAAGCCGGTAAAAAGAAAAACAAAGGGAAAGATGGGGCGGGGGCGTGGGGGATGTGGGCGAAATTAATAATCGTTCATCGTTGAGCAATCGGTGGGATTAAAAATCGATTTGCACGGTAATGACTGGCTTTTTGTTACACGGACGCGCGGGGGAGAAATTTAATTCGCGACGCGCGCGGACGACCGGCGCGGGAGGACAAGGGAATTCGAGAGGGTGCAATCTTCCCGGGCCGCTTTAAAATCGAGAAATAATTTGTCACAGGGAAAAGCAATTCCTTAGTTCGGGAACGGGGCATATAACGGAGGTGGTCACGGCTCGGAACGCCGAAAGATCGTCGGGCGACTTGCGAAGCCATAGAAAATTTAATCCGCCCCGGGTTTCGCCGGTAATCTTTCTTCTCCGCTCGATTTTCGCCCCGATGCGAACGCCCGAGCCCGCGTCGTGCTCGCGGAAATGCTTCAGAGGAGCCCGGAGAAAGAAAGGTCGACAGCTCGTCGTCATCCAGAATTGCGGGAAACGCAATCGTCCCGACAATTCCCTCTTCCCACAGGCGGGCGGGGGCGGGGGGAGGGGGAGCCCGCGAAAAGACAAAGAGCCGGTCGGAGAAAAGGCGAGAGGACGGAGAGAACGAGGTTAGAGATTGACGCTAGGCCTACAGGAAACACCCTTCCTAAATCGATATTTTATTCGGTTCGAGCAAACACTCGCCGTTTCATGATCGCCGGCAATAAAATCTTTCGAATACGCTCGGTAACGATGCGTTGCGATTTTTAGAACGCTTGTGAAACGAGGAAAATTGCGCGCCGGATCTGGAAAGTATTGGCGTGCCAACTTTCAGATTATTCGGAAAATTGTCGATATACAAGCCGCTATGATTTCGTAGAAAAAAGTTATGTGCTGTGGGGCAACAGTGCATCTGCGCTCATTTTTAAACGTGAAATAGTGAGAAAATCTATCATGGCTGAAAATTGTTATTTCAAGATTTTTAAGCTTCACTCTTCGATTCTATGAGAAATTGAGTGAAGAAAAATTTCGATTTTTCTAGAGACGTTTGTAGGCAGCAAAGGGTTGAATTATCGTGAAATCTGTCAATGAATTCTCATTTTCCTAGGAGTAATTTTATGCTATCCAGCAACAACAGTATCATGTAAAAAAATTGATATTTATTACTTGTGGGGGGTTTGTAAGTTGAAATTAAAGAACCGTAAATTCTTTTAGCCCACTCAATTTTCCATGTAATATTTTATCTACTTAATTTTGTGATAAATAAGCGTATCGTTAAAAGCCAATTGTAAATGAATATGTTGGATGCAGAGCGTGGTTTGTATTCCCTTCGGTGGCTGGAAGACTCATTTTATTCGCATGACGCTATAAGAAAGTGGCGAATATCGGGTCATTCGTTGAAAAGGAAAGATATAGTATCGAAAGGAAGATTTGTTCTGAAACAAGGCGAGTCAGGTTCTTATTTACGGCGCCACGAGGTACAGCGTCGAGGGGCATATAACGTAGGCAGGGATTGAAAACCAGGTCGAATCGGGTCGTCGGCCATTGTGCAATACTTTGGGCTTGAACTGTTATATAGTTATAGCCAGTGATATCAGTAACCGTGTCGTACTTTACATGCAGAAAGATACTGGTGTCATCTCGTGAAACTCTTCAGGGTATACAGGGTGGGTCGAATAACGCGACTGCATTTACCATTTTCCTTTTACCATAAATATCTCGTTCAGTTACGACAATATAAAATAGATTTCGTTAGCCGTTTACCGGAAATAAATCTCGTATTGTTGAAATGCGAATCGATAAAACGTTCGGTCGTGAATCGATATGTTGCCAGGTTCACATATAAACTATTTTATACATTCTTGATAAAAATGAATAGATGAAACACGAAACTGTGAAGACATTACAAGAATTTAAGAATGTTATTATCAGACTGCGGATCTTTAGGCAAAATAAACATTTCTTATATTATTTGTCACAAGCAGAAATTCGATAAAAGTGTGTTTTTTCTTTTAATCATTTTAATAAATAGAAGATTTTTATCATAAGTCTGATTACTCCACTATTTTCGACATATTAAATGAAATGTTAAAAAATTGATCTGAACTTTATTTAAACTTTAGATAAACAATCACACTTTACGCGAAAAGCGATTTTGTATTAACTTTCGTGTTACATTTTCGTCAATTTTTTCAATATTTTCAAGGAACCATAATACATACCGGAAAAATATATTTGCAACAATAAATATTTGCATACCACAATGAAGATCGTCAATAATAACCATGCAATAAATAAATATCAAAAACGTTAAAGAAACACCTTGTGTCTTGAGTATAAATTGTATGCCAAAAATTAAAAGTGACATCAAAAACTTATTTAAAAGCATGGAAAAAGATATATTGTTATTAGACTTCGAGTTTTTGGAAATTGATATGGAAAAATTTCGTTTCGATTCACTGACGAAGTGGTACTTTGTGCCACGAGGTGGTATTTCAGGTCTGTAACAAGCTCCACGGAATTATTCTACTGTAACGGCAAACTTTCGGGTGGTATGTAAATAGATTGTGTTGTAGTCGTGTACCAGGTTTCGTTGCCTCGAAATGTAGGAATATATCTAACTACTAGCTGTGACGAAAAATGTTCAATAAATAAAGATGACATGAATAATCCAGACAGGAATTATTTATACAATGTATGTAAAATTTCTACTGACTTGCAAAATATGAGAAATTGTATTCAAACAACATCTTTTATTTATTGTTTACGTTTTTGTATAGTTTGTTCATGTAGGGTGACATTGTAGTATTAATATTAAAAGTAATACTTATTACGCTATCAAATATTGAAACATTCTTGTAACGAAAAGTTATGTGTGTGCGAATACTTTATAAAAACGTATTGCAAACTTTCTTGACGAATTACAACAAACAGGAACCAAATAGAGAGCGCTTACTTTTTTTTAACAATGTTTCTAGATCGATAATAATATATTGGTATTTTTAAATTTTTTAAAGCTTTCTGTCATTTTATTCATGGGTTATTTGTTTTATTGGTATAATTATCAATTACAAGATCGTGGATTTATATAAAAATTGATCTCATTCCTTAATAATTCTGACAAGTTGATAATATATTGATAATCTTATATCAATCCTACTGATTATTAGTTTCGAAGCCCGCTCCTGATATATTCTTTCAGGCATAGATAGGACAGAATTGTAGGGATGCATAAAATAAAGCTCTATTTACAACAACACGGTACACGTGGCACCGTGGGACACATAAAACTTGGCCCAAGGATTGATGTCCTCAAGGAACTCATATTTCTGCCACGTTTCGACGTTACACCACCGACAGCCCCATGTTTCTCGTGAATCTGGCCACGTTGATTTCAGCTTTTCCCCATGAACAGAGGAAACAATAAGAAACTTTGCAAGTTGTAAACGTTGAACAGTGGATCGCGTCTCCGGAGAGATTGAATCGTTGAACTAAACCCCGGGAATTTCGTTGAAATACAGCGACTGAAAAGGAAACCGCAGAAAGTTTTTCAATGCGTCGTGGAGCATGGCGAAACGAAATCCTGTGCGAAGATCGACTCTTATAGAAAGGATCGTTTATCGGCCATCGAGCGAATCCATTGGATCTTTGGAGCATCCTACGAATCATTCATCCCCCTGGATCACGATCGACAGACGTTGGAAAACATTTTCTTTCGTTCGAGCAAGCCATCCCTGGTAAACCTTTGAATTTTCTACTTAGCTTTGTTTAACTATTCTACACAGATACTAAATTTATATCACGCATAATTTTGTTCTAGCGAAAATAATACATATTAATATTCGTAAAGTCTTTTAATGTTTTATAATATTTTCAATTGAATGAATGCATAAAACCCGGAGTCTAGCGATCACATTTGAAAGGACCCGTGTTCTGGTAAAGAAATATCTTTCCTTTAGATGTTAACGTTTTTGTCGATCGTAAATTGTTTAATAAACATGGTATAAAGTTTTCGGCGCTACGGTTCGATCAATTGCAACAATATAATAGTTATTTTTATGAAATCTTCAAACGTTAACGATTCGGGTTTGAATCTGCTAACGTCATTAGCCACATTTTGCTAAAAATTGTCGAACTTTCTCGCTAGTTACTGAAAATGTCATCAATCAGTATATTAATAACGTATATTAATAATAATTAGCAAAATGTGGCTAATGACGTTAGCAGATTCAAACCCGAATCGTTAACGTTTGAAGATTTCATAAAAATAATTATTATATTGTTGTAATTGATCGAACCGTAGCGCCGAAAACTTTATACCATGTTTATTATCTTTCCTTTAGGGTTGGAAATTCGAAAAATTTGATTGGCTCGCGGTGGTTCAAAACGTAGAAAAAATTAGCTCGACCGCGCGGCGGGGGTATCGGGAGGTCTGGTTGTTGGCCAAAAGAAAAGTACTTTCCTCCGTTCCCTATCGAAACAAAGTTCTTTGGGCTTCGCTTCGTCCAACGTACGACGTAAGTGTAGGTTTTGGCATGGTACTGGAATCGTCGAGATGGAAGAAATTTCTGCGCGCCAAGGTTTTAGATTGCTTCGAGCTCTTTCAGACTGATCGGCCGTGGGATAGGTTTTTCCATCGACGATGGATCGCGGTACAAAGCGGGACGAACGATTCGGTAAATAGTACTGGCCTTGGTGAAAGGCCCGGGGTGGAGAGAAGCAAGTTTCTTTCGGCGATTAATTGAAACGGAGAACCGTTCCCTCCGGACGAACGGTCGAATGTTTTACACGGGATCAAGTCAATGCGAATTCCTGCCGCATGATATTCGAATTGAAAGGCCACCTGAAATTTTCTTCTCCCTCTCGCTCAAAGTGAATAGAGTCTTTCCGATCGCGAACATGCTTCGTTTTTTTTATGGGTATTCTTCGTCTTTTCAGCACTGTGCACCTCTAATATGTTTTCCAGGGAATTTAATGAAACCAACCGGCCGCATTAAATCGCAGATAATAGTGATCGTTTTTTGCGGTTGCTCGCGAGAGCAGTTTATTTCTGTTGTTAATTCGGTCTGAACAACGGGTGACCTGAATTTTTGATTGAATTGGAGATTATTTATAATGCAGACTATAGCCAGTACTCATTTATGCGAGCTAATTCACAAGCAGGGTTTAATAGATATATTCTCTTTATGAGTTTTGTCATCAGTCGCGTGGTAATTATTTAAAATTTTTGAATAAAGTCTCTTGTTACGTTTTATGCATTTTAGAATTTCATGAAATTCTTAGTCTATTCGTTAGCTGTATAAATTAATTCATCGCTCTCGTAATTAATCAGCTGAAACTAAACCCTTTGCACTCAACTGTCCCTTCTAAAAGGACGCGGTTTTAGCCAGCAACTCAGTTTGATAATTTTATAACGTGAAACAGTGAGGACGAACTTGTACGTACATAGAGAATATGCGTAATTAACTAACCAAAAAGAACAATCTCTTTCTCAATTTAAAATTTCTAAAACTCTTGGTTAATCAGTTGAGATGAGATTTATCTGTTCAGATAGAAAAAACAAAGACGAATGTTAAGCAATAATTTCAACAATATTACACGCAAAACAAATTTCATTGTTCGTTCATAAAATAAATGTCACTAAAGTTCCAGATCAAGTGTCACGTAAACAGAATATTTTCAACGCTATTTTATAGTATAAAATAATATCGTTATTTGTTATTTTGCGAATAGATGTGTTGCCAGTGACCCGGGAGAAGAAGAGTGAACATAGATGGCGTAAATTCGAGAAGCTCGTCGCTTCGATACTGCATGTAGAGTCTTGTTAATAATTTGTTGACAAGACGAAGTACCATCGTCTACTGCTATTAATTTTATTTTTTGCTGCTCGTACATATTGGTTTTTCCACTCACCAGGAAGTATCGCAGGCATGCGTCAAGGTAAGGTATCTCGCGCCCAGGCCGTAAAATGTCCTGAGAACACCCAAGGAATTCCCTAGGGAATGACCACCTTCCACTCCGATAAGACTTGCGATTTTGCCTTCTCGATGCGCCTCGATAAGACCTACGCAAACAGAAGAAAATACATGATGCTTTAACTGTTTTTTTATCGAAGCATATTATCAATACTAGTTTTCTTATTCTTATAGAAAAGAGTTACGGGACCCATAAAATCTCGGCCCGCTACAGAACAATGTCAAGCTGAATAGGTACCTTGACCCGTAATACGTCGAAAGCTGTTCGGAGCCATCGTCTTATATCGAAGGTAGGCTCTAAAACATTTCATTGGGACAGAGACTTTTTTTGTTATTAGAAAAAAACATTTTTTAGTTGGCGTGTAATGCATCTCATTTGCATATTTACGTTGAAGATTAATGGCAGACATTATCATGTTATTAAATGTAACGTAACAAAAACAAATTGCAGAAGTTGAAGTATTTATGGCACTGTGATAAACCAATTTTATTTTATTAACGAAGAATTATATGTACGTATTTGTTTATGTGACTGTTTGAACGTTATCCTTTATTTTTCTGTATTTCTAATATTACAGAACAAAGTAGATTTCCATTTAGTGATTCAGTTAGCATTGATGGTCAATAAATTCATGAAATAGTTGCACTTTTAAAATCTACTTTGAAAGTCCATTTGAAGATTAAATAAATATTTATTCGGAGGAGTTGACTTGTAGTAGCTACCAGAAACTTCCAAGTTTATGGACTTTGTATCTTTTTTACTCTGCCTGGTCAGTTCGTATATACGCTTTAAGTCGGACAGAATTAGAAAATATGCTTTACAACAAAAAGTGTTGAAACGAAATATTTAGATATGTAAATCATTAAAGATTTAATAAGGGTCGATATTATAGATATAATTATACATATGTAAATTCAATTTGTCCCGGTGTAGGCTTTATTTCTGTCCAGGTATTAGCTTAAATTGGATTTAATATGTCCAACTATAAGTTAGAATTGTTCTTATTACTACAATTAAAATATTAATCTAAACAATGATTTTGGGATTTTAAATCACTTTAAAAACTTTGGATTTTATGTTAAAACTCTTAAAAAATTGTTTGTTTATCTAAACTGGTAAAAATAAAGGTAGCAAAAACGCTGTCCAGGCTTAAGGCATTTCGTCGAACGCGGTTTCATGTTTCGCGGGCAATGGCGTCTACCGCTGGGTTGCATGATCCAGCCAGCTATCAGCTCGTACAAGAATTGACAAAACGCGCGGCGTGTCTCTCGAGACAAGTGAAATATCCTTTTCCTGACTTTCTAGAGTATTCTTCTCGCGACCCCGATTCGGTTTCCTAGTTGGCGGAGTTCCTTGAGCTTATGAAAATGGCTTCCAACGTAGGTTACTTGTCATCAAAACTTTTACAAGTTTTCACGCGGTTTACAGACTCCCCCGTGTCTCCCCTGTAGTTTCCCTTTTCGGTTCCCCACGGGAAATGCCTAGCCTCCTCGCCGAGGAATAATTTTCTGTTTTTGCAACTGTGAAATTATTCATCCCCTGATTTAGTAAACCCGCGAAATAAAAGGGGCTGTGTCGGTATCGTGACATATTTTTGTCAACTGGTATATTTTATTGTATACGCAAAATTATTATATTTTCAACTAGCCTAATGCATTTCTTAACTAATGTTTTATTTCTTAAATAATCGATAATTATGCAATATTTTTTTACCTAATGTGGTCAATACTTTGTTGTTATTCCTTAATCCAATTTTTATTTCTTTATTATCGTGGTGATTTTGCAATATTTTTTCACCTGATGAATATTTTGTTGAAAACAATTTTTTATTATAGTAGAAAGTTCTTTGAAAATTGTAGCTGATGTACCTGCTCCCCTTTTTAAATATTGCTTGTTTAATATATTTGTTAGTCCAAATTCCAGAAATTAATTTTATGATATTGAAAATAACTATAAAATCCTATAAAAAATAATTATTTTTGAAATATTTTAGTTGTATTCCCCCTTTCTTACCAAGTGTATTTTATGTTGAGAAAGATCCAAGGTTTACATGGATATTTTTATTTGGATGACATGTTAGGGAAAATTTTATTTAAAATGATTTTACAGTTTAATTAATTGTTTGAAGATTGAAACCTTCATCACATGTCGAGTGTAGTAATTTTGTTAGGTGTAATGTTAAGTACACGCTTCTAAGGAACTTAAACTGATTTCGGGATTACAGACTTTTCACAGTCACGAAAAAGTACAGTAACGAGTTCGATGAAAATTTCCGTGACGCGAAAGTAATTTTCTGGATCAAACGAGAATTCTCTCGGAAATGTCGATTGTGCGCTACCAGAATAGGAAAGTGCTGGGTACAATTAAAATTTGCTTATAGTTTTAAACTTGAATGCCACGTAATATTGTTTAATAAATTAAAAATAAAATTGTATAAATGCATCTCTAAAAAGAGTCCCTTTATTTATTTACCGAATTTTTTACTTTTCAATCATAGAATTTTATAAAGAACTTTCTAAAGAAAATATTTTATAATTACTATTTTATGAGTTCTCTTTTATATCTTGATAAAATCTGTTTCTTTTTAAATCAAATTATAATACTTTTTGTAATTTGTTGGATTATTTAGATACATATACATAAATAACACAAAAATATAATTAATTTTTTAGCATGAAACGATATATGTATTTTATTGACATTATTACGAATTGTCCGTGATCATTCTTTTTTTTATATTTTTCAAAAAATCAATACTTAGATTTTTATTATAGTGGATAATCTAACGTCGTTGATCATTGAAATATTAGTAAAATTAATTTCATATTTTACAAGTAGTTGTAAAAATACTTCCGGCCAATGTTGGACAAATTATAGCTAGATCGAATCATAAAGAATTCATTGCAAGAACGTGTGCACCCAGTTTAAAAGAACGTTTCATAAATACTTCATGTACCATGATTGAAAGCATAACTTCTACAGTCTCCAATAAGATTTTGCACCCTGTCCAGCTACTATAAAAGCACTATGTCTCTCCTGAACGTGATAATAGTGATCGAAAGTGAAGCAGAATTAATCTTTTTTTAAAATAGGAACTAAAGATTTAATTTTTGAAAAAATGAATAAATAAAAATCGTGCAAAATACAATTTAAATTTAACTCTTAAAAATATAATTTGTCATATAATTTTTCTGATTGAATTTTTCAAAAGTGCAGCGTGAAATTCTAAAGAAATAAATAAATAAAAATGCTAAGAGAAACAATTTAAATTTAATTCTTAAAAATATAATTTGTCATATCATTTTTCTGATTGAATTTTTCAAAAATGCAACTTGAATTTCTAAAGAAATAAATAAATAAAAATTCTAAGAGAAACAATGTAAATCTCCTGATAATATGATTGGTAATTTTTCATATCATCTTTTTTGTGAGTTGCTTCAATCTCATTACGAACGATTGAAGTTCCTTAAGATTTCTAATCAGTTGGTAATTCAATAGTTAAATAGGATGTGAAGATTGCTAGTAAAGCAGTGCCATCGATTAACGTTGTACAGATAAGTAAACATTTTTGAGCCGACGGTTAGCCTCCGACAATATGCAGTGGTTTTATCAAGTTGGAACCAATAATTACTTTCCTCTTGAACGATACTGCTTCAGAGAAATCGAGCAATTAATACTAGTCTCCTTTGTCCTCTCGAGTTTCCTCGAGAGCAAACTTCCTGTCAGGTTCTGCCGTTTCTACTGTATCCATTGTTACTCGCAGTTGGTACGCGTTTCTAGCAATCTAATTACCACTTGAACAAGTACCAACATTTAAAACTTGAAAATCTGATTTCTCACTATCTGTCAACTGTGATTAAAACTCCTGTCAAAACACAAATGAAGCGACTGTGCTCCATACAATACCTTTCGTGTTATGATCATTGTTCATCCATCGATTTTATATTGAATTTTAATCTTCCAGTATCAGGACGTTGGCAGTTAAATATTTCAACATCTTTACAATATTAAAAATTAAAAAATTAAAACATTAAAAAAATTTTTTTCTCATTTATTTTAGTAGATAAATATGATTTAAACTTAACATAACAAACATTCTTCAATTTTTACCAATTGTATCATTGTAAAACTAGTAGGAAAAACAGCTGAAGTATACTCTTCGAAATTTGCTTCATCTTTTTTCATGTACTTTAAAGTATAAATATTATTTATAATGAAAATGAATTTTTCAATTTTTACAGTATGTGAAACAGTTGAAAACGAAATTTATTTTATAATTTTATCTTGTATGCTTTAATATACAAATATAGTAGAATTTATCTTACATAATCGTAAATTTAAATAAAATAACAATTGATAACGAAAATCTGCTAAATAAAGTTTGCATTCATTCAACCGTAGATTAGAGTTTTATAAAACGTATAAAATTACTGTAGACCATAACGTGAATTAATTAATATTATTTATTGTTTGTGCAAAGCGAACAACAACGCAGAATTGCGCAAAATTCACGAAAAGTTAATTAATTGATATGCGGTATAAAAATTGCAGTAAAAAAAATAATACATGAACGTTCCATAAATTAATTGTTACAAATAACCCACAGTTTCCGTGAACAATGAATAATTAATGATAAAAGAAATGTCGTCGATGTTCCATTCCATGATGCAATTTCTGTTCTCACAGCATGGACGAGAATAAATCGCGGGTCGTACCATTTCGAAATCCGCGATAATGCATCGTTCCTTCCAAGAACGTAAATCTTTGTCCTTTTTCTGTTTCACGGCACTATGAGATTACATTTTTTATTTTTACAGCAATCCAGGGGAATCGTGTCTGATAAATTTTGCCCGAACCATTACATCCGCCCTTGATCCTTTATGTTGCAATCTTCTTCCCGATTCTTTCTTCTTCTCTGTTTTTACTTGGCCTTGCGAAGCTTCGGCTGCACTTTACATATTCACACGACACTTTACACAATTCAAATCCGGCTACTGCGTATCCCTCGCGACATTTATTTTCTGGTTGCTTGGAAAATATAAAATGCAGCCTATTTTTCGCGCTGAATTGCTACTTTACTTCAACGACGCCGAGTTTATTTATTCTTTGCGGGATACTCCTCCGAAATACGCGGAGTTTTATGTTTAAACATTAGATACTACGGATCTCAATGCCGAATAGAAATTTTATTTGTCAATTACGTTAAATACGAGTCAGATCTATGTTCAATAATTTTAAAAAAATATAGCAAAATTCTGTTATTTTTACAGTTTTGTCGTAAGTGCGTAAAATCCGCATTAATTAATAAGTAAATATATTTTTTATCGTATTCACTCAAAGCGAACTGTCCAGTAGGTTTTTATTCTTCATGTTTTTTTATTCTGATATTTTTACATAGAAATTAGTTTTTAAACTGTCTACAAATTTTGGTAACAGCGAGGAACAGGGATAGAGCAACGCTGAATATTATTTCGTACAAAACATCACCGTTACAGGAAACAATATTATCGCGATCGGATTTCACAGATTGCTGATACGTTTTATTAAAGATAAACGTGATGCTCACCTTTGACGGAGGTAACCAAAGTTAAATGTTGAGCATTCATCTCGGCCAGTCGGCGGATCACGTCAATTTGTTCCAAGGAAAGCTGAACTGCATTCAACTGAGCTGCACCGCATGGAACGTAGGCGGACCAAAACTGAAAAGTGAATGCAACGGTCGTTATCAGTGCCTTATGTTCCGTTTTTTTTTTTAACAAGGAATATGTGAATACGACAGCACAAGAAGTGCACTGATTTCGGTTTCAGGGTTTCTTTTTATATGTCTAGCGCACTGTAAAATATGACGGTGTGCATGTGCAATATTTTATGGTCGGATTGAGTTTAATAAGCGCGAAAATGCAGCAAAATTTGCGCGGTTTTTGGTACTTTCAATCATTTGGTTTCATCTAAATTCAATATGCAGGTTTTCACTATTATTCATTTTTATTTTATGTTACAGTGCTTTGTTTGTACATAAAAATGTACAACGTTGTACTATTATTTTATGAGCATGTTATAATAGTACATTTTTTATTTTACCACTTATTCGATTTTCATGTAAGATATTCTTATATAAGAATTATCACATTTACGAATTATGATAAATTTATATGCTTATAAAGTTACTATCCATAGTTTATTATTTAATTATGAGCAGAATAGTAAAAGAATAATGCACGAATATATTGAAATATGATATTCGATTAATTTATTAGGTATGTGGGTTTCTAACGTCGAGCGAATTCAGAATTTTTGGCAAAATGGAAGGGGCATGAATGAAATATTAATATTCAATTCATGTATTCGCATATCCACATCACTGTCCGATGGTAATTAACCACTGATTGTAGTGTCATAATACGCTTATATTTATAACACTCGAGGGCACTTACAAGTGGATGATAGACGGTTAATTAACACTTCTCATTGAGTGAGCCAATGCGCACTCACATGTCCATGCAAGACACTCTACAGATTTCAAAATCATCCTGTATGGTACTTAATCGATTCATTTTCCAAATGATGTTCATCGTATTGCTAGTTATCATTCCTCGTGAAATACAAAAATACATCCACTTCTGTGTCGAGGTATTGCCAATCGATTTTACGCTATTTGCATACAAATGCGGTATAGAACATTAAGATATGCTTTGCAATTACACGTTCAAATTGCTTACAATAAGCAATATTCATAAACATCACCACGGTAGATAATTTGAAATTGTTTTGTCAATTTTCAAATATTTATTCAGTCGATCGACTACCTTGAGATTTTGAGAGACCTCTTAACACATACTTTGTTATTGCATGAATCCAAATTTTTAAAATCCTTCAATTGTTTTATCATGCTAAAGACCGGAAAATATAAAAAAATCGGTAAGACTTTATTTATTTGACTTGAAAATCTCGCCACTTTGTCAATTATTCATTCACTCGCAACTACATTCACACTGATTAATAAAAAATCCTTATTTTTAGTTTCTGACGATCTTCAAAACATACTCTAAAAATATATATAACTCGTGTAATTTTGATTATTTGTACTGTAAAAAAATCATGCATACCGTTCGTATATCAATAAATATGTGTGCAAAATTCCATTGAGAAAGATTCAATATTTTTCCTGAAAAAAATTCTCAAATGCGAAATTACGCGCGCAACAATCGAAGTCAGTTGCCTTTGAGCCAGCGAGGGCGCCGTGTCAGTGCAAAAAGTACTTTTAGACTGTCAGAAAGGCGATGGGCAAATCAGGCTAACAACAGAGAGGTGTCCTCGAATCGGCAAACACCGAGGTTCAATCCTTCCCTACTAATTTAAGCGGTAACTCATTTTGCATGAAATTTCGTGCAGCCGCTTGTACAGGGCATCACTCGGCGGGCCCCCACGTCTTTCTACTACGGCCATATCACCACGCGATTAGTATAATAACGTTGATCTCGTGGCAGCTACTCCGTGAGAATCGGGGATGCCAATCGGGTTAGACCGGAGCCGAAATTCAATATTTACGCTGGCGCAGGAACTCCGCGGTAATCAGACCGCCGAGTAATTGGTAACGTTGCTTCTCAAAGCGGAACGCGGTGAAATGTGGAGGTGTGCCACCTTCATCCTTCCCTCGCTCCTCTCTCTCTCTCTCTCTCTCTCTTCTGCTCCTTTTCACCTTAACCCCTTGCAGCTCACCCCGCGAAAATTGCTTCTGAAGAATTATCAAGTGCGCTCTGCGCGCTCGTGAAACACGCGGCCGCGATGTCACCTAACTTTTTTATCATGAATAATTTCATATTAATAATCCCCAAGGCAAGACTTCCAAATTGCCCCCCCCCTTCCCCGAGCATCTGGCGTTCATTCTATTAGTTTTGACGTGCTGAATACGAATATAATCTTCGTTTTCTGGCCAGACGAGGGAAAGGCGCACGAATTAAAGGGAAAAGTGTCGTAGAATGGGAAGATAGCGTGGAGGGGGGTCACAAGTCTGTCAAATAGTGGCGGAACGTCACCTCCCACCTGAGCGGAATGAAGAAGTGGGAGAACGGGCTAAACGTGGCTCGCCGGCCGCGAGTTGGACGGACCTGTGTTGGATGATTGATAAAACACAAGTCAACTCTTTGATAAAACAATAAATAATGCGAATAATATGTAAACGATAGGAGGATGTAAAGGATGAACGTAAATTCTATGTATAAAATCCTAGACCGGCCAACACGACGTTGGATGTTTAGTAATTTAAATTGGCTTCACGAAGTTCTTTAAGTCTGTCGTATTTTAACGAGAAAGCTTTACGCCAAGGGAGTGCGACCCCGTATTAAAGTTACGGGTTATTAATTACCCGGTTACAAATTAAATAACTAAAGTTTATCTTTTTTACGAGTGCAACGGGTCCCGTGTTAACCGGGTGTAATTTCCACATAAGAAAAATGAGTTCCCTATCTCAGCCGGAGAGACACACAGACACAGAGAGAGAGAGAGAGAAAGAGTGGATTAAGTGTGACGCGGGAAACATTTCACGGTTGCCTTTTTACAACACTTAATGTGACCAGTGAAAATAATTGAGTTGTTCGCGTGCAGCTAAAACTTTCCCGTTAAATTGGGTATTTTCCCAACCGTGGAACTTGTAAATTCCAGAAATTGCAATTACCTCCGTTACTTTTGCCGCAGAAATGTTCTATGTTGAGAACATTCCGAAATTTCAGGAGTCCTGCAAGAAACTGAAATTCACATTTTCGTCCGTTTATTCCAATTTGTACTTGAACATATATACACGTATGTATATGTGCACTTCAGATCTATCAAACGCTGCCATCACCGAACATTTTATTTGATTCCATTTGCTTAAAATTCGTTTACATCTATTCCTTTTAATAAGACCTTGTTAATTACGTTGTCCCAAATGTTCGTTTCGCTTTCGATTAATGTGCTCGATGCAAATTCAGAGTAGTTTTAAAAACACCAATGGCATGGTTAAGAAAGGGGAAGGTTAAGGAATAATGAAACATTAACGAACAGAAGATTGTGTTGTTCGTTTATGCTGATGTTATCTAACAATATGGAATGTACACACAGTGAAAGAAAGTTTTAGGATAACGTAATAATTGGTTATGAGTAAACTGCAAATTTTATGTATTTACGACAAAACTGGGCACGTATAATTTAAAGCAATTGACAGATTAAAACTAGTTTCAACTTAGTGAAGTAATTTAAACAAGTAAGAAATTTCTATTTGGCTCTCCTGTGTCTCGCAATATATGCAAACAATTTTTATTTTGCATAAAGATACGCAGTCTAGTTATGAGTAGAACCATTTCATAATTGAAATTAACTTCGTGGCGCTGTTTTTGTAGTTGATCTACAGCTACCGATTGGTTGTGAATAAAACAAGCAGTAAAATCAGCTGCACAATTTTCCCGCACTGTGTGTAGAAAATGGACCGATCACGTCTTTAACCAGTCTAGCTGGCGTCGCCATCCGTGCCCGACGTCTCTACGTTCCTGCCACGGTGCGGACAAGTGGCAGCGCGCAGTGATAACCAAACACGTGTAGTGGAAATCGTAGGTAATAAGCGGACTGGAGCGATAAGACCGTCGAAGTGGAAGCAGACGAGCGTTCTTCCAGAAGTGAAACAGATAATACTGACATCCGCCGTTTTCCGGTGCGTGCACCCGACGATAAAGAGACGCAAAACGAGAGGAGGAACTGAAATCAGATCGCGCGCTGACGGGAATTCCTCGAAGAAATGAGATTTCCCTACGGGCCGTTGGGCGGCGATACCGCTGAAAAAAAAAGAAAACAAGACAAATTTGATGCATTCACAATGGATCCGTTGCATTCCGTCGGGTTAACGTTCGATGGGAAACAATTTGCTCGTTTTCGCGTGGCCGCGGCTGAAAAGCGGCGGCAGCGGCGTGCGCAATTAAAATTCTTTCGGTTTCCGGCGCGCTGCCGCCTCTGCCGCCACGCCGGTGCACGGCAACGCGCTAGAGCAACGCCAACAAGCAATTTCATCGTCGTGAAAGTAGAAATGAAAGGTCTTGTTGATTTAATTACGAATTCGAAGTTCCCGCCGCCGTCGCCGCCGCCGCAGCCTTGCTAATTAAACCAGATATGCCTTGTTATCATATTTAAGCCGAGCCGGTTGCCCGTTCTTCGCGAAATTACATTCCCCGACAAAAGTATTATGTGGATGCATTTAGGGAAATTGTCAGGCATCCGGCTGCGCCGGGAGAATTTTTCATTCTTTCTTTCTTTCTTTGTTTGCCAGTTGCCGCTCGCCACCGGTGTGTGACTTGGTTACTGTGAAAATAAATTTTCGTAATATTTACAGTGGCTGTGCGCGGCATGATTTCCCTTATGAAGGCATTGCTTCATCAGCCACGGTTGATGAGTTTGGAAATTTGATGAGTATGCGCATAGTGGTGGATATGGAAATAGGAAGCTCGTCGGTTGGTCTCACTATCTACCTCGAACCTTTCTCTAGCCTTTGCTCTCTCTCTCTCTCTCTCCCTCTATCTCTCTCTTTTTCTCTCTATAGACCTTTCATTTTCTGTTTATAAATTTTTCTATTTCTCATGAGTTCGACTGGATGTATACCTTCTCTCCTCCTACGCGAACTATTTATAATTGCTAATGAAGGATAGCAAAATACGTTCGAAATATAAAATTCGGTTTTTCTAGAAATCACGACATGAGCCCTTCTTTCAGACACCCGTTCAAATGATGATTGGAAGGACGATTGCATTTTTGGTTCCAGGATGATCGGCATCGTTCTGAAATTCGCGAAACCAATTTAGAAGGTTGATGCCTAGCAGAGCCAGGTGTCACTTTCCCGCTATCAGAACGCCGTACGTCGGACCCAAACCTCTGTTTATGGCCTCACCGGGGTTTACTGCCTCGCTATATCGTTACCTCGAAGTATACCTCTCTCAATGGCAATTGGCGCATCGTAAGACCGCACGCAGAGGAAAGGCGACACTAATTTATGAGCCAATATCCTTGAACAAGGGATCTGCGTGTAACGTCCTACGTGGCCTCGGTAAGAAATGAAGCCACGGGGGTCAATAGGCTTCGCGATGCTCCATACGATACCTTGAACTTGTAATTCGTGCCTAACCTCGTCGAAACATTCCAAATATTTTGAAGTTGTAAACATTTGTTGGATGATTGCTAATGTTTATATCCAATTTTCAGGGATGTCAAAACCTTTCTGAAAAATTTTTACGAGAAAGGAATTCGTCAGCTTGCGAATGTTAGGAGACAGTTGTGGAGAATGATGGTGACTACATAATTTATTCATACAGCTGTCGGAAGTGAAGGAAAACTGAAATTTTCAAAGAAGATGCCGGATTATTGTAACTGTAAAGGTCTAATCTTCGTAACTCCTGCTTTCATATTTAGTTAATAACAGCAAACTTCTGCTTAAACAAAAGCTTCTAACACAAAGCAAATCGAGATCTTCGAAGGTGAACAATAAAATAGAAAAAAAGAACATGACAAAAAATAACATGATAAAAGTCTATTGCATGTACAAAAAAAAAAAGATTGTTAACCAGATTTCTGAAGAATCTGAATATGTAGTCGATATTTATCCAGTTAGCCTTCCACTAGAATGCACCGATGGCTCCTACCATATCGTTCGATAAACCAACTCTCGATTGTTCCATTTTCAAGCCATATCTCCATATTCACGTAAAATATTAAGAGAGAGAGAGAGAGAGAGAGAGAGAGAGGCAAAAAATGGTAGCAATCCGATTGTTTGGATAAGTTCACTTTCTGATGGGATGAGAATAAAAAACTGAACAGAAGGAAACGATTACGGTTCCGACATGAATACGTAAACAACTCGACGAGAAGTATGGAAATTTATTACGCGCGGAGCGTCGAGCAAAAACATGCAGCTTTCAATATTAATAGGTGGCAATATGTTTGAAGACCTGTTGACTTGCTGACCCGAGCGATTGCATGCAAATGGACCGTTGCATAGACAGTGACATCACACTTAAGCGAAACCACCTGCGGTTAAGGGACGGAGGGGAGGGGGGAGGAGGCGTGTACTCTTTTTCGAGAATATCTCGCAAAATTTCAACGTCGTGTCGGGACGTTAACGTACTTAAAAACAGTTGTTTAAACGGTTGTGTTGATTGTTGCGTTTCCTGAGAGCCCGGCAAGAAACAGAATGAAAAGTTCCTTTGACAGTTAACAGCCGCAATGAAGGAAGGCGCTTGTCGCTATAACGAAATCTTTTATGCGAGACACGATAGGAGAGACGTGCCGATGCACAGCCGGGGACATAAAGGCGCATTTACATAGTTCGGAATTTCTTGACGGGTTTCTTCATCCCGTAGCTATTTCACTTGCTCGCTACCAGAAGCGTCTCCGCCCGCGCGAAAATTACTTCTTAGAAACGAACGACTCGAGATGCTCAATGTCCCGCCGAAATAAAAGAAACGCCCGTTCAGTTTTATTTCTCTCGTTGAATTGATTCCTGCCAGAAGGGAGCCTGTGTAAATATTATCCGATTTATAACTGGACTGTGGATCTGAATAAAGACGATCTGCATCAATTGCACAACGCAGGAACGAGTTGATTTTTCATGTGAGTTGATTTTTCTCTTTTGTGGTTTCATGTCGGAAGCATGAAAATTCAACTTGATCCGCAGTTCCCAGTCCGGTTTCGTTGATTTTTCCATATGCTCTCCCGATAAATAAACAACGGATTTTATGCATCTATTACAGAAATGAATAGACGTAATTTAAAGCGGTAAAAACATTGGAAGAATTGAAAAATATTGTTATATTATTTTCGACCTATTTAAACATATCAAGAAAATAAATTTCACTCCAGTTTGTTGCAATTTAGGTTGAAAAATTTTTATTTTGCACGGAGATCCGCTGTCTAATGATGAAACACCATCCTCCACCTATGATTCATCCCAAAATTCCAACGAGAATACATTCTACAATTGATTCGAAAATTTCTCGTCAAATCGTGCGAATTTCCCATTTCCCAATCGTACGCAGAAGCCGTATACGGATCGTGACGTCACAGATCACCTTGTCTATCGATACATTAGTGGACCAGTTCTCGGAACGTGACGTCATGTATTGTCTCGAAGGGAACCGCGTTCTTCGTTCCGCGAGCCTCTACCTCGTCCCCCCGCCGCGCCGGTCCCAGTTCGGAGACAATCGTCGTCATCGGGGACTTGCCCTCTCCTCCGACCCTCGCGCTTCCAAAAATTCGACCGTGGCTCATTGTAATCACGGAAGTCAAAGTGACCGTACGCGTGTTTCTTTATCTCCGAGTCTCCATCTGATCTTGTCAACCGTGTCGCCTGTTATCGAAAAAGTATACGACGCTAAACGAGGATCTTTGTGCGTAGTGCGTACCGTTGCTGTGTTGCATCATTCGATGGAAGTCAAGATTATTTATCTTAATTTTTATTGAAATTAATACTGTGTTTGAGCGAATTTTCTCGAATCGTTTTGCCTTCTCGTGATAATTTACTCTTGTCCCGTGACGACCAATCGTATTTAAATTCGCGCTGTGGTATAGAAATTTATCTAATTTTGGTTCGCGTTAATTTTGATTTTTTATTCAACTCGAACGATTTATTTTCTATTTCAAAATTATTATTATTTACTGTTCGACAGTTGATCGATCGAATTCAAACGAATTAGTTATTTGTGTTTTACGGTGCAATAGAAATCAAGTTCATTTCATTTCAGTTCAAATTAGTTTTGATTTTACATTCGACTTGTACGATTTATATTCCATTCATTCGGATTCATTGTTCGACGGTCTGTCGACCGAAATTACGATTTGACGTTAATGAATTTGTTTTTTCCCTTGCAGAGCCTGAGGGAACAGTGTTCATTAGAGGTATGCGAGAATCCGAATATGTCGTGTCGGGACGAGATTTTATAATCGAAGTAAACGATGAAAAAGGTAAAAAGACAATGTTGCATTCATTCAACTCTTACTATAAAAAAGTGGCTTCAAGCATGCGGTATAAAATTATTACCACGGCATTGAACTCTGATCTGAACTCGATTGAGAACGTTTGAAGAATTGTAGTACGAATAATTTACGATTGAAAGAAGCCACCTGTAGAAAATATGTATATTTTTTAATTTATAGTTTGATGTTTTATCAACTGCTACATTGGTTATTAGCGACATCATAAAATAAGTCGTTATACTACATTATTTGATCGATAAGTTTGGTTTTCTTGATGAAATTTAGCAGGCCGTTTATTTTTGTTTAACATAAACAAAGAATAAAAGTCTGCTTGATCGGACATGAAATTGCGCGAACGGTTTTGTTCAAATTTTTGCTTTACTATCCTGAGAAATTGAAAAGTAGAATTGACCTTATTATATTATTATTATATTCACAGTACTGTAACATATCATATTCATGATTTGCATCGTTTCTACGTTTCGGTACAACACACACTGAAATAACCGTGTTACAGGAGGATCGACTGTAAGAGCCTGGTGTGTCAGTTGCAAATCGTTATATTGTTTTCGACTCCAGAGTAAAAGTATTATTCACAATAGTGGGAATCCAGTTTGCTGCAGCGCCCGGCCTCCATGATGATCAGCGGTTGTTTCAGTTTTCTGTGCTTTAAAAACATCGTACGAAATTGTCCAATTGTCGCGTCGCGTCGTCGTCGATTGAACTGCTGCGAAAGAGAAGTTTTTCCGTTTCCCCGTGATCTGCATCGAAATAACTCGAAAAGGCATCGAAAATGCATTAACGCGCAAAGGAAATCTGCATCGGACAAAGTTTTCTGTTCGTGGGTACTTATGCATAGATAAAAGCTCGTGGAGAAAATGGAAAATGGAACGGGACGCGCCGGCCGGCGCGCGGGGATGGCAGGTATAGGGGTGGTTAGCGAGGAGGGGGATGGGTGGTTTGAGGGTGTAAAATCGCTTTCACTCGAACCTTCGTGAAAACTCGAAGAAAGCGCAGTAACCGCGAAAAACGGTTCGGATACGGAATTCACTCTCGCAAACCGGGGACAACGTATTAGGTCATTTACGATCCTCAGTCCGAACAATTGCGAGAACTTTTCTCCGACGATATAACGCGAGCTATCTAACCGGCTATCAAGAGTACTACAAGGCAAATACGGTCGGATTGAAAATCATTAACAAGTTCCCCGATAAAAGTGTATAGACGCATCCCTTGATCTGTATTTTAACGGAGTACGGTGTGTGTTTCGGTGTAACGCTTCCCTGAAGTGTTTCGCAGAACTTGATAATGGTGTCTGCATAATTTCTTTTGCCCGAGTAGTAGCCATAGTATTGTTGCGAGAGAACCCTCTTCTCATTTGCGCGAAGAAAGTGGAGGAAGATGTTCGTCAGTCTCGTTTGATAATTACCAATAATCATGAGAGTGTTCGATAAAAACACTTATTAACGTAATGAACTATTTCACAATTTCAAATCGTACATAGGTACAATTAGCAATTTCTATATTGCTATAGTGTTTAGAATTATTTCAAGGAGAAGATCGCTCTTACTGCAAGTAGAACGAGGAGATGATAGCCAGACATATAATTCAATAATAGCGAAGAGCAGATGTTAGATAAATTTAGTATTCTATTTTCAACAACCATCAAATTTATTTATTCTAGTTCGGCACATGCCTGTTATTTTTACAAAGTGATGTAAAATTATTACTGTTAGTGCTCCGTAAACGCCTACTGCTGATTGCGTTCACCATTAATCGAAACATTTTTCTCCTCGCAAGCATTGAAACGATGTATGTGATGATCGGTGTTGATCGCAGTATTTCATGCTAACTCCATGGGCGCGGGCGTCAATTCATAGCATTGATCGTAGAGGAAAGTCGTGTAGAGAGGAGCCCGTAATGCAGAGGGAAGGAAAATGATCCTTTACGAAACCAGTCCGGATCGAATCTTTTTCGTAGAAGCCATAAAACACTTTCCGCAACACCTTTTTGTGCCTGCCGTTTCCAGAGGGTGAAAAAGAATCCATACTTATTCTTTATTTTTCGCTTGGCCTTTTTACGTTTATCCTGCTGTTCATTCTTTCTACTTTCGATTAACTTTGCACCCAACCGCCTCACCCCTTCCCGGCTAAAGTAAAATTCATGGCGACCCACGGAAAATGCGGGGGTAAATACAAATATCGTAAATCGATCCTCCCCCGAGACCCTTTTAAGGACACGAATTTGCGGTGGCTCGTACACAGCTTCACGGACGACGACGCCGCCACCGCCAGTTTTCACTATTACGGGCGCCGCATCCGCTGTTTACATTATTAATAAAATAATGCAGGCTGCCTTTCGCTGAACGCCGAAAGTTGAAACTTGACAACCCCGTCTCTCTTTCCGTAATCGTGTTACTGACGCTAGGGGTGAGATCACGTTCAATACACGCGCGCGAAAACACGTCGATTTCAATACCCAAAGCTCTCTCTCTCTCTCTTCCGGCTTCGAACATTATTCAGAAGGAACAGTGTTTTATTAATTGAATAAGTGTCTAGTAGAACCGGTGTGTATTACACATTTTCCGAAATTGTATTTCACGTGGATCGAGTGGCAACGTTGGTACAGTGACGTCTCGATATATGTATGTGAAAACTTCGGGGACGAAAGAGAACGAGTAAACATCGACGTCAGTATATCGATGAGACGATACTAAAATCCAGTGACGAAACTATTTCGTTTTTAATCAGGCTTTTATGAGAGTTCTGCTTACCTACTTGTAACATTTTTCTGATCGAAATGAGCCCAAACACGACACAATTTGGGTCGTATTTACGCGCTTGATTCGTTATATAGTGGAACCTCGATTATACGAATTAATCATTGAAATTTAATTATATCTTTATATCGATCGTATTTGTTATTCAACTATTTTTACAAAGGTTCGATCATTTGTTACTGAATTTACAAAAGCAATTTTATAAATTATTATATATATTCAGGAGTTACTGGAATTGCGTCTGTGAAAATTTTTGAAATTTAGGAATACATTTTTAGTTGTAATTTATGCTGTTGAGAAAAATACTCGCTAGCTTTGTTGTAAAAATTAATAAATTTGGTGTGAAATGTAATACCTGTTGGACACATGCCAGTTATCGAAACGTCGGAATGACTCTGGAAAATTGCTTTGTAAATCAAGTAACAAATGATCGAACCTTTACGCTGAGAGCATTAGTAATTTAATATTAAACAATGGAAGTATAATGTTACATTAAATCTTTACTTATTCGTACAATAAATCGTGTTTTGCGTCGTAGGTTGAATTGTTTGCACGTGAAATAATTGAGGTGTCAGTTCGGATACTCGAGGTTCCACGAAGTCGTCAATCGAACAAGTAAATACGGTCCGAATTGTGTCGTGTTTGGTCTCGTTTTAATCAGAAAAACGTGACACGTGTGGTAGTAAAAGTTTCATAGAAAGATCATTACGAGGAAAAAAGTTTTATCATTGGATTTCCATTGCCTCGCGCACAAACGTTTCAGTTTCAATTGAACGATCACTTCGAACGAAGATGAGATAGTGCGAGCGTGTCCCTCTTCCAGTTTTCGATCACTCCGCAGTTTCTGGCTAGGATTTTACATGCTCATAGATTTTAGCGACCATTGAATTTCGCCAACGACGATTTCGCTTCCCCACGCCTCGTTAAAACGACACGGATTCATTTTCAAGTGACCGCGATCGATTTATTGGCACGAAAGTGATTCCTTCGGGAAACCTTAGGAGAGAGAGGTCGTTTCCATGAAAAGTACTCAATTGGATTATCGAATAACTTGACTCCAGACCTTAAGAATCTACGCTTGCCTCTCTCATATTTCACTCGAATATTATCGCATTTACTTAATCGTTCGCGAGAACAAGTGGCGTTACGTTGGAATTGATCTTGCCCCGCCATGGTGCTGTTAAATTATTCTACAATTTCACCGAAAGTTCTCGCTGAAACCATTCGAACCTTTAATTTAAAAATTTAAAAAACCTACATCGATATACCTGCTCTAATTTCAAAGTTTGAAGATTCTACTTTCACCACCGTCATTAATTTTTATCAAAGACAATCTTGCGCGACAGGCAAAAAACTGGAGACAGATTTTCTCTCGAAAAGTCTACCAAACCGAAATGTCTCTAAAAACAATGAAAAATTTTTTTCTTAAATGAATTTTCCGTAAATTTGTAGATTGGTCTCTCCCCTTTGCGACAGCGTAAAAAATTTTATACACGAATTTTTTTAAGCCGTTTGATTAAGATTTAAGTGAAAGGTGTACAGTCAACTTCACAGTGATTTGCTTTACTCCACCGAACTTGGTCCTCATTTTTAAAACAGTGAAATATAATCGTACAAAAAAATTTTTTTTGATCATTGTTTCGACGGAAAAAATTTTTCAATGTTTTTATGAATTGAATTTGTAGCACTTATGAGGAAAAATGGGTCTTCAGTTTCTCTTCTGTTACATCATGTAAAAATATCTTTATAGCACACGCACAAAGATGTTAAAAATTGCTATTATAGTTTTCACTTTAGTTTATTTAATATACTCATGCACGCTATAAAAGCAGAAACATTCATAGTCCATTCGAAACTACATTTAGTTGTCTGGGCATGTTGTTTGGCAAGCTAGATGATACAATTATAGTTTCATGAGCCATAAACACAGAAATTATATTAGCTCTCGAGTACTCTGTTAATGAGTATGTGGTTAAAGTGGCTCATGTTAAGAGCCTCATAAAAATGAGAATTCTCTGTCTATTTTTCGTGTTTATTCCAATTTCATGACGACACTGTTCTGGTAAACTGAAACATTTATCACGCTCATTGTCTAGATAATGAAGTAGCAATTAAATCTCGTCAGAATTTTGATCGTTTGCGTCTCTACAAAGCGAAGTATTTTATAAATACAGAATGTTTGATAAACTACTTCCTAATTACTAAAACTTTTTGTGTTTCATGTCATTAAAGGATTGATCCGTGTGCCAATAGGTTAAAACTCAGCTGAAACGTACGTAACTCTGGGTCAAAATGGACCCGATTCCCCCCATCCGAGGTAGAATCAATTAGACACCCGAATCTCTGCTACAACGAATTCATCTTTTAAGCGCTCAACATCTTTCGCGATTCAAGAGAATCTCGAATCACATTCGAAGAAAAATAAACGAATCGCGGTAACCTCTGTTTTCCGCACTTGTTCCGAACATGTCCGACACTTGTTCCGTGTTCCCGGCTCTTACGTAACCCTATCTCGTTGGATGTCAAAGTCAATATGCAAACGACGAGCTGGTAAAGTGCAGCGAGCACACCCGACCGGTCTTATCGAATTTTAATATTTATTCGTACCGCGAGACCACTCTGCCTTCGAGGAAACTAAAAAATTGAATTCCACAGGAGAAGATGGTTACTGTTGATGACAATGGAGGTACCTCCGCTCGGAATTGCGTTTCGATAATCAAATTATGAATCCCCAATACCTCGTTAGGAGGGGTTCGCTCTTGGTTTCCAGGTCTCCGATAAATGCAATCGGAATTTCAGATCCAGGTTACCTGCTGTGTTTCTAGTTCTTGCTCGTAGCCCGCTCCACCTCCAGAGTTTAAATTGCATTCTAGGTCCTACGCTAGTTTTCTACGGGGTCCCTTTCGTTTCTTCTTTCCAACAATCGCATACACTGCCAGCCGAGCTAGGTGCGCGTGCGCGTTATCCTAATTTCTCCATGAAAAATGTACAATTTTGTGTTTTTAACGGTACGCTTGGTTAGGAGCTTAGAACATGACCGTTGAAAAGTAGTCGCGGGATCTTCAGGTCTTACGCGAGACATCATAAAAAATCGAACGATTGAAATATGGTACGATCTCGATTATCCGAACATTTGTGGTCTGAATATTCCAATATTAACGCTATATTAACGCTACGTAATCAACGCTATACCTACAAAAGTACTTTTATGCTTCGCTGTTTCGTTCGGATAACCGAGGTTCTACTGTAACAGAAAATACGGCAGGGTGTGCTCGTTACTAAATATATAGTGTTAGGTACGCGGAGATTAATGATAGATTTACATTTTGATTATTTAATATAATAAGCGAGGGTTATCATTTTGATCTTAGTAGACAGTTTTCCTTCGTTCTACAGAAAACGTGAAGACATTGGACTGCTTTCCGATGATATACGTTCATATTTTGATCTCGAAAGCCGACGGTATCATTTGTTACAGAGCACAAAATTGCGCACACACGTGCGCCATCTTTTTGGTAAAGAATGTGCACACATACAGACACGCGCAGACACAGAGACGCAAACACCGTCCACCCTTCGACGTTCCCCGCTTTTTACCGTGGTCCCCCTTTTTTCCGAGTAAATTTAAAGCTCTCTTCATTGTCCGAGGAAACACCCCGTCGATTTATCAGCGAAACTCCGAGTCAAGTGGGATGAAAAGAAAGGGAGAATGTCGAGGGAGGAAATGTAAACGAAAACGGGCAGATATTAGTGTTCCGGTTAGCTGGCTGCCGGAGTGGATGTGTATCCAAATCTACAAGGGAAGAAACGAGGAATGCTCTCTTGTGTTTAGCTGCGGGAGGAAATTCGCTGAATGCTTCAGCATTTAACTTACTTTCCCGGCATAATAGATTGTATTTAGAGCGTACTCTCGAAACATCTGGAACGGTTAACCGCGATGTATTTATTACGGGAACTTCAAAGTACACGGCTGTTTTTTTTTCTTCTGACGGGCTTGTGAAGTCTGCTGTTTTGTGATGTAACGAGTCGTGGCATTGGGCTCTGCATTGAAGTTCTTGTGCATTTCTATTGTATTCTCCAATAGTAATCGTTTTCTTCGTCTTTCGTAAGCGGACGACGAATCTTTACGCAAAATTGTTTGCATCGATTGCAAGTAACACTAGCCAAATTTTCTTTCTTGCGTTATTGTTCTTAATTAGCTGAAACTGATTGTCTATTCTTCATTTTTCAGAGAAGGTTCCTTCGTCGAACATTCATAAAGAGAGGTCGCGCATACGAGGGGACTCGAATCGAGGGGAAAAGGTGTTGCCCTCTCTCTCTCTGCCAGTACCGGATTAGTCAAGTGACACAAAAGTGGGGGAATAGCGTCGCAGAAGGGGTAAGTATATGTGCAATAATGTAACCTAAATTCATTGTTTAGTATTACTATTATACTCGCTTTTTTAACACGAGAATTTTACAGTAACATCACCAATCAGTTTCGAAAGGTATCTTCGATTTTTATTAAATGGAATGCTATATATATTTTTATTACGATGTGATATTCCGCCCGTGCAAGTGTCGTATATAACATTTTTTTCATATTATTACAAATAACGGGAGATATTCAATGTGATAAAGTTACATGACTCACCCTGTATGTACGGTTTCGAAAGAGTTAACAAGGCAAGCGACGTCATAGTTCCGGCAACCGATAAATCGAATGGAAGTAATATAATTGGGAACTCGATTTCCGAAAGCGCAGGGTTATAAACCACGCTAAATAGGAAACATATTGAAAGCGCAGTTGTATTAAAAGAGAAACGCGAATTCGCGTTCGCAGATTAAGTTATTTCACTGATTAGTGTTACATTGTGTTGCGTCAAAGCTAAATTTCAAGTGTGCCCGACAATTAATATGCTTCCTCCCCACTGTGCTCGCCAAAATACATTCGATTAATGCGAATAGGTTCATTAAGCGCTCAAGGTAGAGCGCTTGTTCGTTTATTCGCGGATTTATGTTCGGAATCCGAATCAAATTTTCCTCGTTATGGGTAATAGCGATGAACGATTTGACGTTCTGATAACCTCGAGGATTTATACGAACAAGCCTATGGACACTTTCGTTGGATAGCGTATTTCGAAACCCGGCAGCTCGGCACAAATTTCATTTTATCGAGACCATTCTTATCGGGGAACACCGCGGATATTTATGCGCTCGTGGCGTGTGAAAATTCTCAAAAATTTGGCAATCAACGAAATTTTTAATCAATCTCCACGGGGCTTCGGGGAGAAAAATTCAATTCCTGTACGAATTTTTCTTAGATTTTAGACCGAAGAGCATTTCAAATTTTTTTAATTTCATTTCATAAATATTTTGCTTCTCCACAGATGTATATTTATATCTTATTTAATAAATGTAAGTAGACCGAACTTTTATGCAAAATGTTCAACATCGATATTCAAGTAGAAAGTAGCTTCTTTTCATTCGTTTTAACGAGTTGATATTCACACAGCATTATTCTCAAACTATCTCAATTTTTTCACTGTTTTGTACTTCGTTTGTTCATTTGTGCAAACGGTGCATAAAGTCTGCAATGTAATATAAGTTTCGCATACGAACGGACTTTTAAATTAAGAGCATTTTGAAATGGCCTTTGTGTCGGCAATCTCTACATAGTCATATGCCCATTGTTAAAAATAGTGTAATAGTTAACGGAGGCCAGGGTAAATAATTTTTTGATCTACATGCGCTGAGCTGAATAATCTCGCAATATTGACGAGAACGCAGCGCCGCCCGAACAACAAGACAAGCAACGCGTATTTGTTTGCTGGGGCCGCAATCGTCCGATAGAAAATGGCTGTTTCGTAATATGACGAACGCGAAGGTTATGCTTCGGTGCATGAATAGATCGAAAGAAATGCAAACATCTCGGGGCGGTAAAAGAAACCAGCCTGCAGGCTGAACCACTCTTTACGAGTTTGCCTTTCGAAGGATGTTTGCGAATCCCGAACTAACGTCGAAGGAAACAAACACTTGGAATGAACTAACGTAACTACTGGGAACTTTGTGAATGCAAGCATCTCACGCATACATAGATGCATAGGGAATGGGCGAATCTTTGAATTACGAATGATCTGTCTGGAAAGTTCTTGAAAAAGTTCCACGAATTTCCGTGAAAGCATCCTTCGAGAAAAATGTGTTTCGCGTTTTCCGCGAGTGTTGCTCATGAATTTCTTAAATCCCTTCCGTCACTGTTTTCACGTATCTCGCACGGCCGCTAAGAGAGTTTTCGTTCCTACTCGTTATATTTTCAACGAGGAGAGCCCGACCCTTCAACTGTCTCGGTAAACCCTTTAATTATACTCCCTTCGCGAGTATACACATACTTCACAATAATTGTTATATATAAGTATGCACATTGTCGAATGTTTAACAAACTGTCCTCTTTTGGAAATCGTGGAACGTTAAATGTTTTTACAGGTGCATCGGACACGATTGTTATAAAGTATTATATTTATTTTTAATTATTTATTCGTGACACCTATGTCAGCAGATTCGCGACATTTTTTTTTATTAAAATGAAACCAAACATGACACAATTCGGATCGTATTTGCCGATTGTCGGAACTGATATTTAAACTCTTCAGTGTTTCGTATGTGAACAGTTAAATATAAAGCGATCCATATAATAAAAGATTTATTATACTAATCAGCAAGGATTGAATCTGTCGCGTTTCACTAGCTTGTTCGGATAATCGAGGTTCTACCGCGTCGTGAATTAGGAGAGCAAATATGATCCAAATTGTGCCGTGTTCGGTGTCGTTGTAATCAGGAAATTGTCATAAATGCACATACTGTAACATAATTATAATATCTTAATGAAAATGATATCGGTGCTGGGTTCGATCAGAAAATTTTTTATGTAATTTTTAGGAACATTGATGTCATGTTTATATCCTAATTCTAGAACTTTTTCCACATTTTTGGGGATTACAACATCAATTGGACTTTTTTAATGAAAAAATGATCTCTATTGTTGTTAAGTGATTCTACTAATCTGTTAAATTTTTTAATATTATTTTCCCTGCACTTTTCGAAGAGTTTTGCACATTTCTTGTTTTCAAAATGTACAAACCTCTCAAAAATATACGGAGGGATTAGAAAATTTATTTATTTGTTTATTGCTGTTAGATACATAGGTGTAGCACTTATTTTTAATTTCAATAATATGATGATTAGTGAAATAACGGACTGTTGGTTTTCACGAATCACTTCGCGAATATGGTGTTTAGTTGCTTGATTGATCGTGGATTATTGGCTTGAACGTTTCATTAACCCTTTATAGTTCAGTGGTACGCGTACACCATTAACAACGAAAGGTTATAACATCGTAAAAATAACACCTTGAATGAAAATGCTGCTACGTTCAGAAAAGAAATAAATGTGTTCGCGCAGCATCTGTGTCTTGCAATTGATTCTATTAATAATACTCGATGGAACAAAATTTTTGTTCGTACCTGGGGGAACGATGTTTTTTAAAAGTACAGTAGCGCACGCGAATCGCTTCGCTACGGCAAAGGAACGAATTCAGGGAAGTCCAATAGTTGAGTACCAGTGGAGAGGGTGTGCGTTTACTCTTTCAAAATGGCTGCGCGCATCAGGGGCTGGGTGGTATGACCTAATTATGATGGCGGTATGTCGGCAGAGTGCCATGTACCTACTATAAATGGATGCCCGTAAACCAGTCCTGCATGTGCTGCTGCATCACGATTATACCCTCTTGTAATAACAACCAATCCGTCTCACCCTTCCCGGCTACCACCGTAAATGATGAGGAGAGGTGCATGTGCGGGAGCAAGGTTTTGTGAACCGCATCTCCATAACCGCGCAGAGTGATTGACATATCGACACCTGCCATTAAATTTCCCCTTGATTTCGTCATTCCGGTAGGAAACTTTCGGCCGTCATCCAGATTATTAATTCTTAAGGCGGGCTGATCAACCGCGTGTCTCACTTCCCTCTAACTAACTACCTAAGCGAATTACGTTCGAATAAATCGCAGGATCTGGACCGCAGTTTCCTCTTCAGTAAAAATAGGTAGGGGGTTCAACCCTTATGGTTCATCGGTACATATGGCGAGCCAGTAATAACGAAAGGTTATAGCATTCTAATATTATAAATATGACACCATGAATGGCTACTGCCGATTGTTGCACACGTGGCTGGCATTTTGTTCGTCTCTTTTATATTTTCTAATAAATTTTGTTGCTAGGTTCACTCCAATGCTAGTTCTAATAGTCACACAAAATTACAAAAATTTATAGTAGTCCGTACTGGACTACTATAATTGGGGATAATTTTAGTAAAATTACAAGATAAAATAAATGTAGAAATTTTGGGCCCCCCGCGTTGCAGAGTCTTGCGGCATCGTAGTTCCCTCCCCTGTCTTCGTAAATGTCGTATCCACGGATCTACCGAGTCACAGTTACAGTAGAGCTACGTAACGTAGAGAAGGATAGCGACTGAAACAGGAGAAATTTCTCTTTCTTTAGGAGAATATAATTCTCTCGAAAAATTAATAAAGGGGCCCTGGAATTTCGTGCATCATGTAAAGACGAGCGACGTGATTGCTATTTATACTGTACATTATGTAACCCTTTTTAGTCTTCAATGTATTTTAAAGTACCACTTTCATTAAATTACTGCTGCAAACCAAGTATGCTTGAATATTTACATTTAGTTTGAACTACCGCTGTATGCGTTCGTTGCTCTGACGATTCTAAAAGAAACATGCTCGGAGGGACAGTCTCTTTGCACCCGAGAGGCAAATCAGAGTCGCCAGTAAAAGTTGCTGTATCATTATTCAAAATAATTGTTTATATTATTATGTACGTTGGTAGCTGTTAGAGAATGTAAATCGATAAGTGCTCTATGATACCGATATGCATTTATAGTATAATTTAGTTTTGTATTGCAAGCGCATCAGTGTAGCCTGAATAATACGGAAGGTCGATGAATCTAATTCTTTAATTAATTCTTTAATTATTCAGCTTTGAATCTGCTGTTCCGCATCTATTCAGGCTACATTCAATATTTGCCTATAAGATTGTAACAACGCGTTTATAAACAAACTTCATACAACATTTTTTTCTTATTTTTACTTGTAGATCATGCTTCTACAATCTTGCCGGAAAAGTAGGGAACACCCTGTATAAAACTAATTATGTAATAGCACTATCGCTCGTGTTGTTCGACATAAAACAATCTTTTTGTGATATATTTTGACACTGTTCACGAATACATAAGTGTTCGGACACACGTAGACATACGCATACATTTTGATCCTCGTCGAAGATCGTACAAGAAGAACAATTCGGACAAATATTGACTAATCTTTAACGGCGATAATTAATTTTAATGGGCAATAATTTGATGCAACGCTCGTAAACGACACTTTCGGCGATTTATCGGCAGGAATATATAATTGAATAATTTAAATGTTCGATCGAAATTTTGTTTGTACAGCGTCAGCTGCACTCCCCCGGTGTGCGCGCATAACGCCCCTATGACGATGGTGCTTCTATCCGCAGGTGCACAAGAGCTAAAAAGGAATATGTGTGTTCCGCAGGCTGAATTCCAATGATCTCGAGCCCGTGATTGACGTATCGACACGTGTCATCTCTTTCAACCCGGCTTTCTCGTTATTCGTACAATGAAATTTCAGGCTCTTCTCTCTCCCTCTCTCTCCCTCTCTCTTCCTCCCTCCCCCTCAATTTTTTTTTTATTTTATTTTCGATATCAAATCTCGAATTAATGAAGCTCGAAGCGATACCCGTTTCAAACAAGTTAGATATGATCGCCGGTACTTAAGCGGAAAATTTTTTACGCTTACTATCGCCATCGATATATTATTTATTATACCATTCATTTCGCTCGATGCGGCCGCGAACCTGAAATTGATTTTCCACGAAACTCGTGGCGAGCCTCGCATTCAACATAGATTTTCAACCTCACTTTGGCGTGAACGTCATTAACCCCCGAGCACCATTCTGGTTAATTCGATCCGCAGGCAAACCCTTGTTTCTGATTCTAGTTGTTGTTCAACCATATAAATTACTTCCGAGTGAACAATTCATATAGAGCGTATCCGAAAAGTATTCGAACAATTTCCGATTTTTGTAAAAATTGCCAATGTTTAAATTGTGATAATTTCTTTTTGAAAAACAGTCATACAACCAATATTTGTCCATCGTTATCATATACAATTTCGAGAGCAATAAAAATACATCCGGAGTCTAATTATATAATAGATATTCATTAAGACTATTATTATTGCACCTAGTGAGTTAATTTGCACATTCGCAGAATTAAATATCCGAGTTTAAAATTGCAATTACGGGTGAAGGTAATGCCAATCCGTGAATGCACATACACGCGTGACTGTGGGCTATTCTCTACGGGGTTGCGTAAATATCGAAGTTCCGTCTGTTTCGGTTACCATATCTTTGATTGCGATATATTAGTTTCTCTGAGTACCAGAACTTTACTCATTAGCAATCCGCGTAGCTTTATAGTACTATATCGATGCTTTGATTCGCGTGTAAATCGACATGTCACTGAATTCAGCGAAACGGTTGATTAGAATACAGTAATTGCATGTGATCGTCCTCTTTATAGGAGAGTTTCTGATAACGTTCGAAATTACTTTGAAGAAATTGGAGTAACCACCGTACACTGCTCTATAAACGTCGTTTTACCGTTCGAGAGTTTAATTTGTACACAGAGAAATGAATCGAACGGAATTAGTTCATGGCTTTAAGTATATAGACAATGTTTTATAATACGAAGAACGCATTCATCTGTAATCGTTCAACTTTAAATCGGATTACTTTTGAACCAGTGAATTCCTAACATTAAAACTTAGATTTTCGCCATTTTCTCGTCAAAACCTGATCCTCTAAATTGAAGTTTCATCTTAATTTTTACTTTTAATTATTTTAACGACACTCGTGTAATAATATCTGTAAATTCTTCTAACGCCTTCACAGTTTTCGTATGTCTCTTGTTTAGTATACATTTTCAATGGGATTTAAATGTATGATAAACTTTTTTTTATTATATTTTACTTATGTGTCCACATTGTATCGAAATCAAATTTCATTTTTAAGGTACACGAATATTATTTTGTAAAAACTAGTCGACTTTTCCCCGTCGCGACGGTCGAGCTGCTACGTTATACTATTAAATCACTCCCACGGTATTTTATGGTTCGTTTCAAATTTTCAATTTGGAATTCTTTATTTGCATTTTATCCTATAACGCGACTCCCCAGTCGATAAAAAAAATTAAATTTGCTCTCATCGGTAAATATTAGATTTTTTCCGGTCCGTTTACTTTCGTTTGAACACATTTTTTAACTAAAGTCAATCTTTGGTTTTCCGTTTGCATCGATTTCGAACGATTTTGAAGTTCTCTGTTATTCTATCCACAATCTTTGAATATTTTGTGGTATGCCTAGATGAACTTCTTTTGCGAAGTTTTTTAATAATTGTGACTATTTTTCTTGATTAGACGCACTCAGAAACGAAGAACGTATATTATTTAGAAAATTTCTAAAAAATCGTTAAGCTTTTTGGTCTCGAGCGACTATGCAGTCTGTTGTATCGTTCTTGTTAGCAATTTTAACTTGATGAAGTTTTCTAGTTTGTCTTTTTTGAGGTTATGATAGACATAAATCTTGAAGACAGCGTACGCGGTATTAAAAATATTTTTGTTGATTATTCTTTCTATAAAAGGAACATAAATTGCTTTGAGATAAATACGATAGGAATATTTAAAGATTTTTAAACATTAAACAAATATTACATAAGAAATCCTACTAAAGAATGGATACATTAGTCTGCGAAATGTTTTTGGTGACATTTTTGAAAACATTATTTAAATAACAATGATCTTCTCATAGAATTATCTTGTGTGGAATTTTGTTCGAATACAATCGGTTATTTTTTTCAAAACAAATCTTGAAAAATTTTTAAGGGTGAGCTTTTAAGGGTAGTTTTAACGACGAAAGTTGTTTTTATTTTTTCGGACAAGTTTCCTTCGATTCGGAACACTCAATAATTTAGTTGGAAAAGAAACGATAGGTTATGCGACCCACATAAACATCGAAACCTGCGTAATTATCGCGTCGGTAATCGATGCCTCGAAGTTTCCCTTGGACCGACGCGGTCCATTGACATTCGGCAGAGTCGTTAGCTGCCCTCCTTACTCCGTCGCGTAGTTCAAACAGCACCGGTACAAACTTGTCGAAGTTTCAAATTCACCGCGATTCCGGCCGAATACGTAATGAGACCGTGGCCTCTTAGCTTTGGATCATTATGACTAATCGCTTGGAATGTTTTGCTATCGACTCTGAGCAAACATTTCGCGACAGAAAGGAGGCCGGTACGATCGACGAAAACAGCGAAAGTAATCAACGTTGCTATCGCAATCCGATAACTTCGAATATTGGCTGGATAAAATATTGTGGGCATACGATTATGGCACAGTTATTCCACGTTTCAAAGTACTACAGTAATGTCTCGATACGTGTGAACAAGATGTGCACGATATTTAGGAAAAATTAATTTTTTTTATTAAACTTTTGCTAATGTATTTGTTACATTTTTCGGCTTAGAATGATATCAAACATTGTACATACAGTTCTGATTATACTTGTTTAATCCACGATTTAGAAGAACCTCGATTGTCCGAACAGATGCAGTTTATCTAATTATTTCAGAGAGTTATTTCATTGAAGCACAGTACTTTTACCTTCCAATAAGTCTATTCTTCATGTAGGTTTCAAAATTAATAACAAAATAATTTAAACTTGTAGAAGGTGATTCAAATTGTGTCATATTCGGTATCATTTCAATCCGAAAAATTTCACGAATGTGTTCAAAATACTTTAAAAGATTATTAGAGACAAAAAGAAATTGTTTTTTTTTTTTAATATCGAAACGTTAAATTAAATATGGTGAAAGAAATTGGATCGTTTAAAACTCGGTTTTCGGGGAAAAAGAAAATTTCGATATTGAACAAATTTATAAGACTCGGTTAGCGCAGAGCTTGTTCACAATTTATCGATTTCATATATTGCACCTGGAAATTCATATTCAGATATGCTCTGCATATTTGCTTAGAAATAATATGCATTTATTTCTTCGATATTTCTGCTCAAAGCAGTTTGCAATTAATTTTCGCTTAGCGTACACTCTTCAATATTTTTAAAAGCATTTAATCGGATGCCATCGTTAATCCTTTTTTTCTGTGATATTGACTGATTCGTTGGCACCAGTAGCGCAATAGGACAGGAGCGTCTTTTGTTTCTCTCCTTCGAGAACGTGCGTCCCGATTTCTAACGTAGTCTCCTCCACGCAGTCTATAATATAGTATAATGTAATAATAATACCCCATAGTGTTATTATTCCAAATCTCCTGACAGAGGTGTATACACATTGAACCAAATCTCTATTGCGGTTCATTCCGGTTACTTTTTCAAGAGTGAATTGTTAATATTTTATCAAATAAAAATGTAAACCTGCCTCGTTTTTCGTAAAATTTATAATAGGTCCATCTGTTCTGCGTCCGACGTGTATACTCGTCATTGCTTGTTATTAATTCGGCACACTGTGGGGGATTTTTAAAACTAAATTCCGCACTTAACTGGTTAAAATAAAGTTACAATTTTTTTGTCATTGCTGGACTTACATTTTTTGCGATAGCACGCGCGTCGTTCTATGCCAAACCGAACGTGCATCCCCGACATATATCAACTTGATTAAATGTTATACATCAAAATTTAAAAATAAAATGTTATGTTTCTAAGCTTTAACATAGCTGTTCAGTTCAGCCAAATTAGTTCGTATTTTATTTGTATGTCAAAGGGTTAATACTAAAAATTCTTTGTATATATCTCTATATTAAAAATAGGAACTCCAATAAGTATTCCAGAATTCTCTTTAAACATTCTGAAAGCCTAGAACAGAAGACCGGTACGCAGTCGATAAATATATGGTTGCAGGCGAAAGGGGTTGAAAACCGCCAACCTGCAGTGAAGGACGTATCAAATTGCCATAAGAGAAGGGATCTCCTGCCTGTGGCCACCATCTTTCACAATGTTCGATGAAGCGTTCGCGCCAGGTGCTTCCCGCGAAGATTCATAAATAGGGATACACATAAAATTACCGGAGGGGCGGCGCGAGATGAGTAACCGGACAAAAGTAAAATGAGTTTCCGGATAAGAAGTAACCAGAATATTAAGAAAGTTCCGCGATTGGAATAAAAAGCGAGGCGGGATTACCAGGTAAAATTGACTTCGAAAGGACGGAAATAAAATATTAGAAACATCGCGCCGCGGAAAGTTCGTTCGGTCGTCCGCGCGACACACCGAACGCCGACGAAAAAGTTTCGTGACAGCGTTAAGCATTCTCGGCCATCAAAGATCGTTTTCCACTAGACACCAAACTTTCTTAACAGAGTTTCCTTCCGACTTGGTCACCTCCCCATGGAACCGGCTCACTTGACACGGACGCCGCACCATTTAATCTATGACCTAATCTCAAACGTAAGCTGAGTCCAGGTACTCTCGCCGTGAGAGAATCGATGTGCTCGTGCCTAGGTGGCTGTCGGTGTGTTGCCACGGAATTGGCGTGAACAGGACAGTAGTTAGAGCCGCCTGCGCCAGAGAGAGAGAGAGAGGAGAGAGACAAATACGTGAAAGACTTTCCTGGATGGGAGGGAAAGAGACAGTGTGTGAGAGCGAAACGGGTGTTCAGATATTGGTAGCGGCGTATTAGTGCCCACGATTGCCCGCGCCAGGACTGGGCTAAGTGAATGGCTCTACCGAGGGCTTTGCTGATTATGGTGTCGTCATTGATCCAGATCTGAATTGGCTTACTTCTGTCAGGGAACGCGCTCCGAGTGTCATTAATATCCACCCTGGGACTGGATACCAGCGGAGAAATGACCATAGCCAAAGGGATCCCAACAAATTTTAGCCTAGTTCCGATCTCGCAGGTCCTGCTGAAACCGGCCGGATAATAGGTTCGCTATTAGCACGATGACAGGCGCTGTTTTGGTATCTTTTCGGAAACGACCTCACGCTTCGCCAGCATTGCTGGCTTCAGTCAATTTTTTGCTTGTCGTTTTAAATTTTAATTTATATAAAGACCCACAGTTCAGTGATGAATTTCACAATTATTTTGGATTAACCAAAAAGTCTCGTTAAATATAGCTAAAAGATAACGTTATTACTGTGAAATAAAAATTAAAAATTGTACACAAACATATAGAAAGCTAGCACAATGTACCAAAAAAATAGTGGTTGTTATAATAAACTTAATTAGAGTTTATGTGAAACATGACATGTACTTTATTAAATTAAAAGAAGAGAATACTTTTTGGTGAACAGAATAAAACGTAATCGTCAAATTTAATTCGTAAAAAATAGTATCACAATAGCACTCATAAGTTTTCATAGAAGTTATAAAAAGTCTAGTCTTATTAGGCTCGAAGAAAATGCCTGCAGTATTTCCCGGAACCGTCAATAGCTAAAATTTGAGCGGCCAATTTGATTGCTCGCTTTACAGGGAGCCAGCCAGATGCCCTAATTCCGCATAATTCTCGTAGGTTTCTTTCTCCAATGGTGTTGATTCGAAACGAATAAAGTTTTTACATGCATTGAATCGCATGCAAATGCAATGAGGTTCTATGGCGAAAGAAAGCTGCGGCGGGGGGGGGGGGGGGGGAAGAAGGATGAAAGGGAAAAAAGCGATTACAATGGTAAATTCATCGAGTCCCGGCATTCAGTTCGTGGGATTGAATTGGTTCTCTCCGAGGGAAATTGCGCAAGATATACTGGTTCGATAATGTACGTTGACGGACTTCATAATTAGCGGCGAAGTCAATTATATGGAAATGCGACGCCTTTCTTTGTCGGAGGGGCGTTCGGAAATCTTGCACGTTCTTTTTTTACGGGGGACGTCGCATTCCCGGGCCTTCGAAACATACCATCAACCAGCGCGTGGTAATTACAATTGGACTTGCAATTAGGGGAGCATTGAACACGCGATCGGGAATTGCTTCTGCGTTCGAGAAATTGTTATGCGACTACTGCTAATCTTTTCGCCAGTTTTATCTTTAATCGTTCTCTCTATTATTAACTTGTAATAGAAATATCAGATTGCAAATCACGAGAAATCGTGAAAATATGTTCTTATTCTAAAAATGTAGTTGTAAATTATTGTGGAAAGAATGAGCTCTTTTTTTTAGGGAAACTGTCATAAATGATAATAGATGTAGTTCTGTATTTTAATATTTATATAATTTGTAGAAAAAAGAATATTTAATACATCTATTTTCATTACGTATTTTGCATTTAGAAAATTTGCACGACACATACAGTCAAATAAATAAGTAGTGGATCATTGTAGAGATGAGGAATTTATACAGAATTGTTTTTTAATATAATATTTACACGATTGTTACTGAAAATCGAAACAGAAAATTGTTATTATATGGTTTAATGTGGCATTAAAAAACAAAAAAAATTATAATTGGAAGAATGCATGCACTAAAAAATTACGAAGACATCACAACTCAATTCAAGAATGCTTTCGTACAATTTTCGACTTATTAAAACAATTCGAAAAATTAGAAGGAGAGCTAACAATCGCGAGGACAATCCGGATCGTTTTGAATCATTCGCATCCTATCGACCCGACAGCAGGGAAAGCTTCGCATAATGGCTTCAAATAACCGACGCGTCGTGGCAGCGGCTCGAGAACAAAGGTTATGCTAGTTAACGTGAACATCGTGGGAGTGCGGTGAAACGTTGTCAAAGATGCTATTCCAATCTGCGGCTGAAGCGGAAGTGACACACGTTGCCTCGTGCGCGGGGGTGGGTGGGCACTCGTGTTGGCAACGGGTAAAAGTCACCTTGAAAAGGAGCCACTTCTGCGATGGTCGGCTGCGAATCGTCGAAAGGTCGCGCCAGCCACGTGCTCCCCCCGTCTATTGACTCATTAAAGATCTCAAAAGGGATTTACTAACTATCTCTCGGATCCGATTAAAAGCCGCCTCGTTACGCGAGATCAAAGAACTCGATTTTCTGGCGGCCGAGTAAAAATACTCTGTTCGAGTTACAGCACACACACACACATACACATACACCACTCTCGATTGGTTTCTGCCGGTTATGTACGAGCTAGTCTAGCGAATGACAGTCGTCTATACCTTTCTCTATCTATCTATCTATCTTTCTCTTTTGCTCCCGATCCATTCGTATTCGTTCTCTCTCTCTCTTGCTCATCGCAACCCCTATCCATATCTGTCGATTACCAATATCTTACGAAGATGGCAAGTACCGACGGTACGAACAGGATCTCTGGGTCAGATAAGAGTTAGTACTCACTTGTTGACCCGTTTCAACAATTGCAACTCATCGGGACACGTGCAACGGAAAGACAGTCGTTGAAAGATCCCGGCTCCCTGCTGGATTTCCATTAGAAAAACAGCGCTCGCGAGAGAAGAGAACAACCGCGAACGAAATTTTATCCGATTTAATTTTGTCCCGAATCGTTGTATGTACAGCGGGACATTTTCCTAAAAAAAAGAAACTGGCGAAAGGTAGAAATTTTTATTTTGCCCAAAATTAATGAAACTTTTTTTCTCGTGTTCCTGAATACGTATGCAAATAATCCATAGTCATTTCTTGGCATAATCAGTAGTAGCAGATAGTATACATTCTCGTGACGAAGAAAAATGCGGGGAAACAATTTATTTTAGAATATTTATTATAAAAGGTTGCATCAGAGAACATAAACGAGCTTCGAATTATGAATTATTTACTTAATAATTATTTGTGTCGTAAAGAAGATAACCGGATATTCTTGTAGCTTGTGTTTCCTTTTCGTACGTGAAGGATGTATTAATCAATCCTAAACTGTTCAATGACTGTTACACTCATATCTCAGTAATTATACTGAGTAATTGGAATTTTATTGCTGATTCGCTACAAAATGCAATACCTCCGAGTACCAGGTGCACGAAGGATTAGTACAAATTTGGAGACATAAATTCATATGGTATATTTGAAATGTTATTCCCCTATAGAGTCAACGTTGCGGCGTAATAACAATAAATTAAACTGTATTTCCTTATTTTTTTGGAGAATAATACCGTTTCGCGAAAATTGGAGGCTACTGAATTGTTTTACGGAGACACTGACTTAATATACCAAACTCTAGCAAACTCTATGAAATCAAGTAGTAGAGGTCAATAATTTTATGCACATTGAACTCCAGGAAATCAAGTAATATAAGCCAATAATATTGTGCACAGTAAACTCTAAGAAATTAAGTAGTATACGTAGATCAATAATGATATGCACCGTAATGTCTAGGAAATCAATTAGTATAGGTCAATAATAATGTACATAGTAATCTCTAGGAAATCAATTAATACAGGCCATTGGTATTGTGCATAGTAAACTCTAGGGAGTCAAGTATTACAGGCTAATAATGTTGTGCACAGTAAACTTTAAGAAATCAAGTAATATAGGTCAATAATATTGTGCACAGTAAACTCTAAGAAATCAAGTAGTATACGTAGATCAATAATGTTATGCACCGTAATGTCTAGGAAATCAATTAGTATAGGTCAATAATAATGTACACAATAATCTCTAGGAAATCAATTACTACAGGCCACTAGTATTGTGCACAGTAAACTCTAGGAAATCAAGTAGTACAGGTCAATAATATTATTCACAGTAAACTGCAGGATGTCAAGTAGTACAGGTCAATACTATTGTGCACACTCCTCGAAAGTTGTTAGCTTTATATTTTGTTATAGTTCTATAATACCGACTTAATGAGGGATTAATTTAGTTGTTTATTCAATGATAATTAACACAGCACTCCTGCCTCGACGTTCAATTAAATTTCGTATCATTAATAAACGCATCTCAATTTCTACGTGTATACATCGGAATAAATTTCTGCAGGCAAGGCAGCGCCTCATTTTCTCTCAAATTTTCCTCTAAATATAGTTATAAACGCCACCGAGGCAATTAGGTTTGTTGACGTAACGAAATGATCATTGATTATACGCCATTGAACAATCAATTAAACGGAGGCAACGTAATTATTAATTACGGTTCCTTTCCCGAAGAATCTAATGGCGATTGTATAAACAATGTCACCAGAACAATAGGAATATCCTTGTATCCTTTGGCTTCAATTAATTTTTTTTTAAACGGCGTACAGATTTCGTTTCGTAGAGAAAACAGAATATTTTCGAATGAAATGCAGCTGCGTCGATTGATTTCCAGCGTCATCGCTTTATGCCACACTGAGGAGAACAAAAACACGAAAATCCATAGAAGTTAGAGGGACAATGGTACTACTGAGAGAATATGTATAAAATTCAAAGAGTACTTATTTATTTACTATTGTATGTGTTTGTGACGCGTTATCATTATCAATTGTTATTTTCTTGCTTTTAAGAATATTATAAAATTACTACCTTCGAAGCGAGTTACAAGGCTTCGAATAAGTAAATGCTTTTCATAAAATTTGAAAGTCAATTTTTATACAAGAGGAATGTTTTGCGTTTCTCCTGTTAATTTTTATGATGAATGCATAAAATCTGCAGTCTAGTTATGATAATCTTTGTCTCCGCTATCCTTGTGTTCTTAAGTAAGCGGTTTTGAGTTTGTGAGAGTTTCATGGACGTGTTAAGACATATTTACCCAGCCGAAGGTTGCAAAGTAGAGTTGCAAGGGTCCAAAGCGATCCGGCTAAAGGTTTGGCAGTCGATAAAAGAAAGGAACACCATCGGAATTTTTCGATCAGAACTTTTCGTAATTATGCATTCAATTTATTCCCGGGATTCCGTGATTCCCTACAGTTATCCATGGGAATGTTTCCCAACAGTTTCTATTTCCCTCGGTCCGACAGGTTCCCTTTGAATTTAATTCGCCGGCCCTCCCGCATGGTATCGGGCATAAACTTGCCTGGGATTTACCGATATGCTCCTCGTGAAACCTACCGAATAGTTTCGATCGAAAGTTCACGGCATCGGTGCCATTAAACGGCGACTAATCTTGCCAATATTATTCCCAAAGCGAAATTCAAATGCTTAGAAAGCGCAGACGCCGCGGATACACAATGCATCGGTGTAACCGTAATTTCCGAAGCACATTTCAATGTTCTATTACGCACCCATAAATTGCACGCGAAATGCAAAAGTTCACAAACAATGGGCCGGGTCTATTATGGAACACAAGGTATAAATTTATCAGAAAATTTACAAGATCCGAAAACACGAATGCTAGCGAACCACATACACAATGCTAGCAAACAGCGTCATTAGTTTAATTAGTTACTTAACGTATTCAGTTATTATATAACAGCATTTGTTTAAAACTGTTGATTTTTATTATTCTATCGTGCTATTTAAATCCTCTCTCGATGTGATTATAAACTATTATAATTTTATTTAAAAGTGACAATCGACGAGTGAGGGTATACAAAACTTTTTGAATTCATGTGTTTAATTGTTTTTGTCACAATATTGGAATAATTAGAATATAATTAGGATAATTATAAAATTATAATTTTTGAAAACTATCGATAAAAAAGAGAGTTGATTATGCTCAGTTTATGAAAGGTTAATGTTGGCTTTATACATCCTTTGGTTTGTTTCTTTGTGTTTCTTAATTCTTTATATTCAGTCGTTGTTGATTTTATCCGGGTACATTTCATTTAATTTTATATATCTCGTATCATTGACAAATTAAGTGTATATAGTAAAAGACACTGTCACAGTTATTATCGGTTACTGAAAGGTAAAATCTGTCGGGCATTGTAACTAATTGGCTTTTAATTGTCGACTGTACCTCGCAGTCTCGCGATAGCAACAATTCTGAACTATGCGGGAGTCCGATTCAAGAGACATGTTCAAAGGGATAGTGCAGAGTGTCACGAAGCTGTTATAAAGTTTATAGAAACCGCGAAACAATAACGTTAAATTAACTCGGCGTAATTAAACGAAGAGATTGCGTTCCGTCGAGTTTAAATTACAATTAGGGATGAGCGAAAAAGGCAGGGGGAGGGGCGACGGCTGGGAATGTTATTTTACACTCACCTGTGCACCGACAAGACCAGCACGTAATCTAGGAATGTCTGTGTGACTCCAGGTTGATCTGGCCCAAGGATCAACCCTGCCGAGGTCGCTGCTCAGATTAACCTCACCGAGCTGATTGTGTACGAACTTTCTGACGTTCCAGGGCAAATCGTTGTGCCTGGAACAAAAGTATACAGGACCGTCGGAAATTATTCTCCTACAAATACAGTAATCGCGTTTTAAACTCCGATATGTCGCGGAGGAATTATTCAATTATTACAAAAGTTCTCGTACCCGGCTTAACACGTTTACGTTTTAAAATCTCAGTTTCATGAACCAATTATACCAAGTGTTGCTATAATATCAGCTCGTTCGCAAAGTAATTTCGTTCAAGTCATATTACTCAATTTTTTACTAATAAAACACAGAAATTCTACGAGCATGGGATCTTTAATGAAAAATCGCAGAAGATCATAAAACAAAATGTTATAAAACTTATTCTATATAAAAATTCTATATAAAAAATTAGACTCTCATTTTCCCTCGAAGAAACGAAGTGATTTTTCGAACAACCCAATAATAAATGACATTGAATAAATAATACTGTATAAATAATACTGTGAGATGTAAATTTTCGTAACCACAGTGGTAGAATGTTTCACTATTCACCGTAGACACGTTCGTGAAAAGGTAGAAATTCCGAAAAATATTATGCTTTTAATAATTTCGCTCGAATATTTTTTTCGTTCAGAATAACGAGAGAAACCGCGACTCTTGCGAACAAAAATCGGAGCAGCATTAAAATACCAGTGCAATTGAAGTTTGCAATCGACAATACGATAACAACGAAAAGTGGCCAGGTTTTACTCTGGAATGAAATTTTCAATAGGTGAACGGAACTTACCCATCGATCAGAGGCACTTCAGTGAGAATCCTCCTGATCACGTCCAGCCTTTGCTGGTGTGTAACAGGCGCGGATTGTAGAAGTAACGGTAGACAAAGTCCTCCGAGAAGCAGAGCCGCGACTAGCAGCAAGATTGGCGCTAATACGCGGCATCTTCTACGAGGACTTTCTTCCCTGCAATCTTTGCTGCTGCCGCTGCTAGGTGAATCCTCGCACGGCGGTGGCAGTCGCACTGTGCCGTTGCACGGTGCCACGTCTGGCAGTTCTGTTAGGCACGTCGTCTGCAACAAGAAATTAAATTGCTCACGTTAACGGCGGAACTGCTGCTATTAACCCCAAAATCAATTTCAAGAACACGGCGACTCGATTAACCCCTTGAACCACGATTTTGTCTTACTCGATAGCATTTTTTAATATTAAAAAAAGTTATCGAGTATTAGTGGAAGTCACCGTAATTCGCCGTGTTTGTGATTACAGCAAACAACAGAGGCATCCCTTATTTATAACAACGCAAAGCATAATTAAAATTACGAGAGTCATTCCGAATATTCCGGTGAGAATAGAGTCGGTTGTAATCAACACCACCGGTGTCGTTGTAATACGGTCGGCGTGTTGTGTTTCGCTTTTGTTTCGATTTCGTGCGGGGAATGGATGTTCCTTAACGCTGCTTAATGGTCTCAAAATTCTATTTGTACTCCCTATTATTCGAAGGGGAGCAGTCGTTCCCGGTTAAAACAAACCGGTCGCGTAAAACATTCGAGATTAAAATACCGGCGGCGCGCGGCACAAGCACTGCTATTCCCTTCTCGCAAAGTCAAACAGAGGAGTGCGAATACCCGATACGGATAAGTGGATTGGGAGGGAGTTCGAAAGCCAGGTCGGTAACGAGTATTTAACTATCCGTTAAAAAGTGGATTACAGAGGGATGCCGGGTAAAGCGTGGCCTCGCACGAGCACCGGGGCACCATCACCATCACCACCATCACCACCGGCAGGCAGGCAGGCAGCACCAGTAGCAGCAGCTGTTTCACGCCCGTTCAAAAAATATGGCAACCGGCGTAACACTGCCGCCCGCTGCCAACGGGATATCTTCCAGGGCGTTCTGCTGTGAGACGCATTGCAGACACCCTGGCGGAACTTTTCCTCGCACTTATCCGAAACTCGCATAAAGTGGAGCAAAACTCAGGCCGGATTTTCCACGCATGTCTTCGACAACCCTCCGCGCCGCCCCGCGCCGTTCGCTAACATTCTTAGCTCCCGTGGAAAAGTTTTATCGGGCCGACATTCACGGGAGAGAGAGAGTTCTTCCCTCTAGAACAAGCGACGCAAGATCGCGTGCTGCTTTTATATTTACGACCCGCGAAACCCGGCTGCTTTTCGGATTCCCCGTCGCATCGTTTCGAGGGTGTCGAATTCGCCGCTGGTTAACCTCTTCGACCCCGATGGGACAAGGTACTTGGATTTGTAGATCCAAGATCTATTTTGTAGGTTTTATAACTTATTAGAAGTCAATTCAGAAATGGCAAAATTGCAAGATTTTAATACTTTGTTTTTAATAAAGTTAGGTTTGTATCTTTCTATTACTTATCTTGTTCAATGATGATCTAGCCTTGGGCCAGTCCTTGAAAGTTTTAACTGATTCGCCTCCAAACTGTCTTGACACTGCCGCGTAAAAACTATTATTTGTATTGCGTGTTTCGCCAAACGTGATAAAATGTGTGAAAATATCGATCGTATTGTAAATTGATTTACACATTCACACATTTATTTTCACACATTCTACTATACATACTGAGAAAGAAAATCAATAACTGTTTCACTCAAGTTTGTTGCAATTCTGCATAAAGATCCGCTGTTTGTTTATGAGGCACGTTAGCCTTCCCTTATTAGATTTCCACTTGAAATCATATTACGCGGTGGCACCCTGATTTTGAGAACACCCTGTAGGGCTGGTGTACCGAAGATTAACGAGTCATCGAGTTATACGCACAAATTGTCGGGCCTTTCACCGCATAGGTAATTTCGTCGGTAACTCTCGCAGTTTAGGGTTGCATTGTAAGCTGGAGAAGGCTAGGAAATCCCAGTTTCATTCGAGCCGAGCCGAGCCGAGCTCGAGGCCTTCCCTACCCTCCATCCCTCTCGCTATCCCGCGGTTCTCGGGCTTCTTCTGCATACGTACGTACCACTAGAAACTTCGCATCCCTGTGCATCCGCATTATTGTGCGCCATAAATACAGGAAACTCGCCACTGCTGTATACACGGACGAAGAGACACAGAGCTAGCTGTACGTCAGCCAGATAAAAGTTTCGTCGATGCTCGAAGTGCCAGGTTCTTTCAGCTTCGTCGCCTCCATACACCCCCACGGCTCAGCCGGAAGTCATGATACAATCGCGACGGGAACGATTCTTCACGCGGAGTTACGGCGTTTTTAATGTAATGTATCCACGTAATTCTATTAGGTCGTCTGGAAAGTTGCTTCCGTTTCCCGCGCGCAATGTCTTTATTATTATTTTCACTAGGAAATAAAACGTCCATCGACTTGGTTGGAGCTCGCGCGGGGCTATCGAATCAGGATATTCACTTTTATAAATAAAGATTATTTAACTGGAGATTGCTTTCGCTCACCATTTCCATTCGTCTTTACTTCAATTTTGATTATATTTCATTAATACAGAATATTATTACTGGCAGATTTATTGATTTTTTATTTCATAACTTCTTCATTCGAAACAAAAATTGTGCGATTTTTGTAAACTGTGGATTTTCTATATTTATGGTAAAATTGGATGATATTTAAAACAGCAGAAACATTTAAAACATTGAAGAATATATTATTTTCGTCTTCTTAAAATTATTGAAGGGTAATTAGTTTCTATCCCTTGCAACAGCTTGCAAGACGTCACATCGACCAAAGTGTCAGTTTTCTATTCCTCAAATAGAAACACGTTTTATTTCATAGAGCATTGATACATCGGCTAATTATTATTTTTCTAATTTTCTAGCAAGCCTTGTAATATTTTAAGACATCTTACAAATGTATAGAATATAATCGATACAGTAACACGGGCCATTGGTGGCTCACGGACCGCGAATGACAAGTCACACGAATTTAACGTGGCACTCGACGTGTTAATAAATTCATTTATTCAGTCGCGCACTGCAATAAAAGCCAAGTGAATTCTCAATAAATGTCCACTTGTCATTTCTACAAACGAATAGAATAAAGGCGTTTCCGCTGCTTCGTACTGTTAATATTAGAATATCTGACAACGTGGCAATTTATATAGTCCCTTTTGTCTTCAAAGATGATCATAGTTACAGCGTTGCGCATACCGGAATCTCGGTATTGCTGATAATAATCGATATCGCGGCGTCTGTGTTAACAGATAAGCTTATAAATCGAATATAATCACTGTTCATCTTTATGCAAATTCAGTGCATCAATTTTAAGAAACGGGAACTGCATTATGTACGAAAATTTTAAAAAGAAATTTATTAATCAGTGTTAAATAAAGGATATTTACTGAAATCGTAAAACTTGATGGAACGCACGGGAAAATCGTACATTATAAATTTATAAATTAGGTAATTTACAAATTGTTCGGAAATTACCGAAGCCGTTGTAATACAATTAAAACTGCCGGGGAAAGTTTCAACTAAATTTTTCAATCTCACGGCGGTTAAAGTGCTCTTTGTATTTATTATTTTGCAGTATTCCGCGCTCTTTTAGCGTTAAATTTTCCATTGAGTCGATGGAAACTGGATCGTATTTCGTTTTATAAATGCCCGAACTAACTATTCATAGGCGCATTAAAAATAGAACCACGACGGGAGTGAAGCGTACTCCGTTTTCGTTTATGTTGGTATCGTGTCGTTTATCGTTTTCATCTTCGGCCGCGTTAGAACAATGGCGGATTGCGCCGTCCGTTGATCTCGGGGAAGGCGAGGCGGGGCGCATGATACTCAAATGAAACCATCAACCGGCGGCTATAACGTGCTCATTTCGGAATCTTTCGGGGGCAAAGCCGCGAACTCTCGTTCCCCAGGAACTTTCGAACTTTTGAATGTGCACGCGTCCGTCCCTTCGAGGTTTCCTGATCCCCCGGATACCTTCGCGCCGATATTCCCGTCCCAGCAAGCCCCGCAACCCCCCTCGCGCCAGGTTACTGCTACTTCCTCTTCCTTGTTACTGGCACATCGCCACGCGTTAACGAGGGAACAAGATGAAACTTCGTCGACAGATATTCCTGAGCTACGGAATTCTCCGCGCACGCTTTCGAAACCGGAATATTCAGCATCGATGTGACATCACGTACACCCTCGCTTCCGGGTTTTCCATGCGGTTGAACATTCGTGCTACTACTCTCTGTCCGAGCGTGGCCGAACAATTTGCGTCCACGGATGCTCAAGTTTCGTTACGGCTGCGAAACTATTCTTCCCCGTGGACGACGTTACTTACTGCGACGCGTCCACCGTCGAGAACCGGCCACCATAAAAACCGAATCCGAAGTCCAAGCAATTTGCTTGATCAACGGAGAAATGGAAATTCCGGATTTATCCAGTGATTGCCGCTGAATTTTAACGACGAATCTGCCGGGCATTGAAAGTAGTCTCTCGCTGTGGATCGTTGCATGCGGAATGGCCGATTTTTAACAATGACGTTTCGTACTATTTAGCGTCATTTTTTCCAAATAAATCTGCTGTTAAATTAGAAGTTTCTTGACTGCATTACGGTAAATATTTAATTTTTTTTTTGGTCGTTCACGTTTTTTATTATAAAATAAAAATAAAAATTGTATTCATTAATTGCAAGACGTAGGAACCAAGTAGGACATTATTTCTCTCTAATGATGGTTCTATTGTATTGTAAAAAATGTATTGATTCTCTTACATTCTTGTAATCTTTTTATTGTTTGAAATGACTCCCGCCCATTTTTGCCGAAAATGCATAGAATCCGTCAACGCATTACAACTTGTTGAAAAAGTGTTATCGATCCGACAGGAACTTTTTAAAATCAGTGTGCTTTGTAAAAATTACGAATATTCTTCAAAATATACATATAAATGCAAGTAGGTCAGTGATTTGAAGAATTTGAGTGATTGATTGGAAAGCCTGAAACATTTTATGCAGAATTAAAAAAAAATTTTATATTATTATAAGTGCTACTATTTCAGTATTTTACACTAATTATAATTTCAAAACCGTCAGTGTAATGAGTTCTAGATTATTCGACGTTTTCGACTTTTCGTGAACTTATTTTATAAAACTTCGCCAATTACGTATTACCTTAAGGTTCGTTCTATTTTCCGAAATGTGTGTCAACATCGTTCAGGCATCGCGGGAGGCGAGTAAAGGCGAAATAATTACTGCCTCGTAATTATTCACAGTTATAACTTATCCACTTATCAGAGCGTACTAACCCTTGTGGTAACGTTCAGAAAGTTTCTACGGCTGCGTTGCAGCTCCAATTTGTTGGATGAAAACGTTTATTGTTTCGCGTACCTGATATTTTGCATGCCAGTCGTTTCTTGTAATGAATGATAAAATTGTGCAAAAATAGCTTTTTCTGTTAATGACGCAGTAAACAATAGTGTTATGTTATCAAATATATTTTTATTATAATTGTATCGTGACAAGTAAAAGAATTCGAAGTGTGGAACACTAACTAAACAGTTATACTAAACTGTTCGCAATTTGTTTATATGGGAATTACTTGACAAAGTTTTGTGCAATTTTTATATATTTTTGCGCATAATGTATATCTTTAACTATCTAATAGTGTAAATACTTCATTTGCTTAATATAAAACAATCTATTTACTGATATGTAGATTAGTTTTATAACGAATTAATAGCAAATTAGCTTTAATTTTATTTTGTACTTTATAGTAACATTTCGTAGATGCAGTCTTATTTATTCCGCAGCTATTAATTTTTATTTCCATTCGCCAGTGTAATTCGTCCAAACATGTAAACGACGGATTCGTCGCTTATAATTCTGAGTTAGTTCATCACACTTTGTTCATGCAGTTCGCCTTCGTTTTTTGACCATTGACTGTTACAGTAATTAAGGAACGGTCGTCGGCGGAGTCGTAAATGGTTATTAAAGACCACGTGTTACCGTCGTTATAGAGTTTCCACGAAGGTAGATTCATTAATTAAAAATTCTTCAAAACTAGTTTCTATGGTTGAACTTGTGGTACCCGCGGGACATTCGCTGAACTTTCCCGTAAAACGGGGCGACATGCAAAGGGACTTTGTGTACAGAAACTTCGATCTTCTGCTAATTCTTTCATGGGCTTCTAAGTTTTTTCCTTAAAAGTTAGTTTCCGGTAATACCACGCGAAGGATATTGAAATGACTTGTATTCAATCATTCCGTTTTATAAAATTCAATTCTTATTTCAGTGTGAAATTCCTTTTCTCCACCTGTTTAAAATTCACACATTTTTCTTTTAATATATAATAATTTCGCAACATAGAAGTTTCGGTAATAGAAAGCGTTATAATAAATTATATACGTTTATAAAAATTAAAATTTGAAATATGATATGCTTTAGTATAGAAATTGTTTATTGAGCGACGTCTAATATATTCCCATCTTGAACACAATAAGGGCTCTTCTTTCAAAATAGTGTTCGGAACATCATCATCGACTTTGAACGACCCTCTTTGAACGGAGTTCATCTTCTAAGTTCAAACTTCTACCTCTGAACTTCGCAAACGATCGTCGACATGTTCTTTCCGAAACAGCACTTTTGCCAAACTCTCGGTATAAATTCTCCTACGCTTTTGCTGCGCTATTTCCTTACTGGAATTCGATGTCAATCGACATCTTCGCTGTATCAATTTGCCTAACAAACAACCTATTTCGTCAACCGAATTTTCTTATATTATAATTTCGACATGTCCACGACACGTGTCTTTTTAAAACCGTTTTTCAGCAATGAAAAGAAAATCGTTTCGTGGATTTTTTGCATTTTTTAAAACAGCAGAAACATTAACCTACCGAGCTGTAAAAATGGCTAGCATTTTTATAATTTCTATAATTGTAAAATAAAAAACCGGAAACCGGTCTTTTGACCGGCGGTGGTAGGTTTAGTGTTAATCAGCTTGAATATACCTTGAATCTCTTGCGAAGAATACAGACAATTTCTATTTTGCAAGAAAATTTCGTAGAAATACATTTCACTATTAGTAGACTCGAATAGAAAATTTCGAAAAATAGAAGTCAAGTAAAAAGTTGATGTTTTTCTTGTTTTACATTACACCTTTCCATTTTTGTCATGATTGCATAAAATCCGCAGTGGCTTACGTTTGTTTCGAAGTTTTCAATTGTGTTCGAATATCTCGCTGGCGAACATTGTTCACAGCTGATCGTAATGCGCCGGTTTTTAGCAACGGAGATAACCGACAACACCGACCTGACAACATACGGAGGTATGTATCTACGAACGCACGTCGAGCGCTAACTAAAGCATTTAGACGACTAAGGACGGGAAGTACATGCAGCTGACGGATCAAAGCGAGAAGCCTTTGCCAGACTTAACAGATTCGCATGGTTCTTAGTTCCATTAACTGGCGGGCACCTTCCGACGTGGCCTCGCTTCCTTTGTACGAATTGCAGACACTCGAATGAGATATCGCCTCTCATATCCGCGGCCTTAACGCAGACTTTAATCTTTGTTCTACTCTCCATAATATTACCTCTTCAAGGGACAACAAACGAGAGAGAGAGAGAGAGCCCTACGAGGATTCGACGCGTAGATTTACCCGATTCGTGGCCTAGCACGGGGTTTCTCCACGTTTCCCCCAGCTACATACGTGTTCAATTAGGAACGAGTATAGGGAAACCCGTTGCTCCGAAACTGATTTATCGTATTGCGTATTGTTGGATGGTCTGTCTAATGAGTATCTGAGATAGATATGTTGAAAACTGTAATTAACACGTTCGCTAACATTGTCACGGTTATGCGACGCCCACAATCTCGTAGTTCAAGATAGTTGGACGGTTAATAATGAATTACTAACTAAAAAAAAATTATAAAACATTCTAACACAAGTGGAGCAGGTTATGTCTAATACAATCCTATTTTTTAAAGTGAAACCTTCAAAATTTTAATATTTTCCGCGAAATATCTCGAGGAGAACAAATGAAATGATAAAAAAAAAAATTGAAACGAAAGTTGTATTATTGTGTCCATCAGACTGTGCGAAACTTTTTGAATGTATTCTTTTTTTCTTTTGAGAAAGTAGCACCTCTACTATAACTGTGTGCCACTAACTGTGTGCTATAATTGTCTAAAATATCTAAACGATAATTGTCTAGTCGCCTACCCATACTACTGAGGGGCATACCCCGTGAGGAGCCATGAAACTCAGTAGGCCTTGACCGCCGAGCAATGTAACCCCATACCGGATCGGGTATATCGGTGTGAGACCAGGAGACCACTACTAATCCAATGACAAAATTCCTTTATTTTTTATTATTTTTTTATGGAACTTTCACCAATATATTTGTGGCATTTTTCTGATTAAAATGATACCAAACACGATATAATTCAAATCATATACAGATATGTATATGATCATTTATAATACAAGTCAGTTCTCTTGACAGGGACAATTCGCGAATCTTACACGGGTAAATATCATCGGAATTATATCATATTTGGTATCATTTTCATTAGAAAAATGCCACGAACATATTAGTGAAAGTTCCATAAAAAAATAATAAAAAATAAAGAAGTTTTGTCGTTGGATTAGTAGTGATTCACACCGATACACCCGACCCGGTATCGGATTTCACTGCTCGGCGGCCGAGGCCTCTCGAGCTTCGATGTCCTGTTCTACGTTCGGCAAAAGTCAAAGAATAGTATCCCTTCACGATAATTGTCTTTGGCCAGACCAGTGGTATAGACAATTATCGATGAATTACTGTACCGTGGAGGTGGTCACATCGAGTCGTTTGGTCGGTGAGTGATCGGGGGTGTAGCTGTAGGTGGAACCGCGAATCGAGCTAAATCCTGTTAAATTCGCACGAGTCCGCGTGCCGGGCGGGCCTCCGCCGGTCAATAGTTTCCACCCGGTCCAAGGTTATTCGTCGTTTCTGAAACACATTGGCCAGCGGCGGAAGTTCGTCGACGTTTACGACGGTCTCCGCAATACTTCGACGACTATAATTCACGTGGCCGCGCCGATTGTCCGACTCGAAACCGCGTCGGGGCCGACCGGCAAACATCGTGTCGGTCCATCGCTAGGTCAGACACCTTTCCCGCCGGTAGACAACGACGATGACGACGACGTTTCTGCGCCAACACCACGATCGTGGTACGAGCCTAGAAGGGGGACGGATCGCGGTAGGGAGAATGAACGGGAAGAGGGACTTGAAAGCCAGCGAACCCACCTAGTCCGAGGCCCGAGCGTGCATTGTCAAGTTTTCGTATAAATTTCTCCTCGACGTAAATTCAAAGCCCGCCGCCGGCGCACAAAGCCGGCCTCGAAGGGGTAGCTGAGACAGAGTATGAGTGAGAAGGGATTGGAACAGGAACGGTGGGGGTTGAGGATGAACCACGACGCACCCTGGGTAGCTTCAAGTCCCTCTCCCTTACTCCACCTACGTTCCTCTTCTCCTCTCCTCTCCTCTCCACCCCTCACTCCTCTACTCTGTAGTCTTTATCTCCGGCTGTCTGCTCGTTCTCTTAATTCTGCAGCGATTAACGATCCACGATGGCGAGAAATTAGTCCTGCTTGTTTTCATTCCTTACCTCCATCCCTCTCTCGCCCCTCCGTTCCCCCGTGCCTCATCTACAATGCTCTCTGCGCCGTCGTTGCTGTTGCTCCTTTCCGAATCAGACATTCTTCGAGACATTTCCGAGTAACGCTCGACCAAAATAGCGAAACACCAACGAGACAGCTTTCCGCTTCTTCGAGCGATAACCGCCTGCAGACGTCGCTCGTTTCGGTTGGCACGCTGGGGTTTTATTCGAAATAATTCTGTAATTTTGAGAATTCGTCTGCTTCTACTTTGAGTGGACTATGAAAATGCAGCAAGTTACTCGTGCTATTAGGTAGGAATCCGTCTAGCGTGTCTGATCACGGCCAACCAATTCTACTTCCTGCGTGTACTGAAGCACGCGAACCCAACTGATCTTAAAAGTCGATTTTCTCGAAAGCAAAGCCTCCAACGAAAAAATGTTATTCCATTTCGTCGACTTGCTACCCTGCGCATATTCTTGCAAAAAATACCATGAGTAATATGTATATCAATAATAATAATACGTTAAAAAGCAGATACAAAGATTTCTTTATAGTCTTGAGCATCAATGGATGTCGCTATAAGACGTTAGGTATCGTAAATTAAAACATCTCAGATCCAAAGAATACACCAAAATAATTTTCTATTGGAACTTTAAAAAAATTATTTTATAAATATCAATAAAATTTTATATTCCAATAATAGGATCATAAGTATTATAGTCTGAAACATGAATGGACGTCGCTAAAAAATATGGTGAATCGAAGGGATTGTACTGATTCACAGTTGGCTCAATGCAGGTGCGTCGACGCGTGTACGAAAAAGCGGGCTCGCTTTTGTTCCCATCGATTTATGAGATCCGTCCTTTTAATTTGTTTAACAAACGGCGTGATTTGACAGAAATATTTGGCGGTACTCCAACCGCGTTTATTTGTCTACGGGTACCGAAATGAGATAAAGTATCGTGGGAACGCGGGCCGATGTTTTATTTTCGGGCGCCACACTTGCAACGGCTGCTTGTTTTGGACAGGCAGCGTTTCGTGTACCTGTTTCATGTTAATTAGTTCAGTTGGATAGCGTTGTTGTGTAACGTTGAATCGGTAGAACGAGTCCTGAACACGAACGATTTTCTGGACGTTAAACAACGAAGCCTCCATACTCGTCCTGTTTACACGTAAAATAAGTTTAAATTCGGTCCCGAATTTGATGTTCCCGGCTGAAAATCATTAAAGGCGTTTGCCCGTGTAAACATGCGCATTCAATTTTTGAAGATTATTTGGCCACCCAATCCACCCGTGCAGTATCCACTGATTGTGTCGATTCGTGTTTTTCATCGCATCGGCGATTCTAGCAATCCGATGGACTACTATTATTCCCATGAGCACTGATCTTACGGACTCATCGTTGTTCTAATTTCAAATTTTTCAAAGATACAGTGAGTGTAAAAAGTATTCGTACATTCTTTAAAACCGAATAACTTTTTTAAAATTGGGCCATACAATTTGAGTTTTTTAGAAATGTTAGGAGGATTAATTTACTAGTTAATGTGTAAAGTTATAGTTTCACATATAGTAGCTTAATCCAAACACGATGGACGGATTTTAAATTTGATTTTGGAAATGGCAGCATCCCATTATTGAAATTCCGCTTAAAATAAATTGCTCACTATACTATAAAGAAGAATTAATTTGGTCTAAGATACCTAAGGTTTTTTAATTAAACTTAGTGTTCCTCTAGCTTCCTTATACAATACAGCTTGAAATAAAAATTGTGTTTTCTTTTAGTAGCTCTTTTAAAAGTTACATCCACAACTTCAACATTTTTTAAAAGATATGAATTTGAATTAATTTATAACAGAAATTAGTAGGTGTATCTTAAACAGATTAGAAGAATTTAAATATAGTGTTATATTATTTTCAACCTATTAAACATATGAAGGGAAAAGATCAATTTCTATTTCACTCCGAATTGTTGCGATTCAGGTAGAAAATTGTTATCCTGCATAAAGATCCGCTGTCTAGTTATTAGCATTTACCTTTGACTAAGTTCGAAAAAATTATTAAAGGACTTTAATGTAGTGATTTTGCACAGCAATTACGTGCTGACAATTAAAAGTGTCATTTCTAAACATAGGCACAGAAAATGTTAAGAACGTGAGAAACACTGAATCACGTTGAAACAATGAATCACGTTGAAAAAGGGATATTGTAACAGTTATGTACCTTCCTCACAATTAAAAGTGTCATTTCTAAACATTGTGCACAGCCGACATTTTTACGACGATTCTTTAGCAAACATTTGTTGGTACCGCGACACGAAACAGTGTGTCGGCGTAAGAGCTGTTCCTCCGTTTCACTTCTCAGCATAAATATTTTAGCAGCAATGCAAATCCAGCCGGACCGAGATTTAACTTCCCTGCGATTTAATTTGAATACATTCGTCCCCGACACACAATGACATAAGCAAAATGTTTGTGAATGAACATTATATGTATACAGTCTCTGCTGCATTTTGCAGTCTTTCACTAATTATCGCAGCGTGACTTGTTGACCTTAAAAGCAAATTAGCGCAAAGCTTAAAAAATCGTACTGACATTACCAACTGTACTGACTCAAAAATTTTTAGATTTTTCATACATTTACAATTTCTCCTGCAGCCTTTATTATTTTCTGTAGATATAATCCTTGAAAGCATGTGGGTGCTTTCCTATTTTGTGAAATGTTTATAAATTAATTGGAAGAATTAATCATTTTTTATTAGACAGTTCCAAATTTCTTGTATAGGGAAATAACAAAGATAGTTGAAAAAATATTTTCTGTTTGAATAGATTAAAATTTCAATATTTACATACATCATTCAGACACAATATAACAAATAAAAAAGAATACAAAACTAATTTCTTTTTATACATTTTGGCGAAAAAGGAAAAGCTTGCGGTTTCTTCATCATAAGTTCAATATCTCACATTGTTAATTCAACTTGGGGAATACAAAATGACATATTGTTACGAGCGATGTGGTTGTATCACAGTTAAACAACGGACTGTACACACTGTATTTGGATAAAAATGTTGCATTTAATAAATATTAGGAGGACCGAATATTAATCAAAGTTTCTTCGATGAGGTCATTCACAGTTTGTTCGTGTCGAAGGGCTTGTTTAAAAAGGGAATCGAACTCCTGCCTTTACCCTGGCAAAAAGTGTTAGAAAATGATGGAAATTATTTTGTTGATTAGTATTTAAGATTCTTTTAATAAATAAATGTAGAAAAAAAATTTTGATTACTGTTCGGTCCCCCTAATAACAGCAAATTGGTTTGCTAACGGTTGAGATGACCAGTGCGAATTAGACGAATGGTCCTCTAATGGTCCAGAGGAAAAAATAGAATAATTAACGGAATTGTATATATTACTCTCGATATTCGAAGAACAATTATACAGAGGCTCTGGGTTTTAACGGATTATAAGCAGTCAGCATTACAAAGAGCATACTTGACGAATTTGCGAAACAATTAACGGGCCTTGATGGTATAATTTAACGATGCGGTTATTTTCTGCACGTTAATGGCGCCGTGGCCATCATATTTACAGTAATGAAGGAACGCTATTATCAGCTCGGTATTCGTATTAGAACGAGGCGCGCATTGTACTACACTTGCCTCGCTATCAAATAGAGGAATGCAATACGCTAAACTGTGTTCCGTACGCGGTCCACGGAATGCAAATAAAGTTTATGTACGGCGCTCTTCATTACGCTTCATTACGGATCGCGTTCGTTATTTGACGCGCGTTAAGCACAGTTAAGATCTCGTAAAACGTTCAGCAAAAGTTTATTCACGGAATTCCTCCGGATGATTGACCGAGGTGTCCGCGTTTCGGCGAATGTTAACACGTCGTTTCTTTGATTAGTGGAATAATTAACGCCTTTACTACTGGAGAAGCACCTCAAAAATTCCATAAAATCTGAGCGATTCATTTAACAAAATTAAGATTAAATGCTACTGTGTGTAGTCCTCCAATGTTCTTGCATTTCCTGCATCTTAACTAAATATAGTGCAGTATGTTAATATAAAAATATATTTTTCTATCTGGGTGATATGGCAAACGACTGCAAATTTGCATTATTCGATATTATTTTTGGAGAATATAATTAATCCGAGGAATGATGAAAAATTATTTCAAGCAATGAATTCAGATTCGAGGTTGTTGTGCGAGTCTTCGTTACTTGCTCCAGATGCTGTATATTTTATTATCCGACTTTGAATCTTTAATAATTTGAATTTTTACAAAATCTGTCGGCACACTGTAAAATATTAAATATTTAATAATAATTATAATAATTACTTATATTACAGGTATATGCTTGTTCGTAATGCTATTTCAATTTTCACATACCCACCTAACCCAGACACATTTTGTAAAAATTGAAATTAACAAAAAAAAAAGATTTATGTATTTTTAAGATTTTGTTAACTCATTCTGTAACAAACTAGTCGGTCTAACATTTTTGAGAAATTCAAGTCATTTCAACCAATTTTAAAAAAGTTATGCGATTTTTAAGAGTGTCCACTTAACTTTATAATTATAAATTATTATTATTTATTATATTTTAATAATATATTATAATGTATACATTATAATGTGTAATTTTATGCAGGTTCTATCTTTATTTGTGTTTGACATCTCAAATAGTTTCAATTCTATTTTTGTTCAAAAACTGACATATTTACCATTATTTCGACCACGTTTACGAGTATGCTGGTCGTATACATATATGTCTTTCCTCGACAGAAAGTGATCGAGTTTTTTTTACGTGTGATCGGAATTTCCACTATGCTACAGGAATGAAAACTCCGTTGCCGGGCGATCAATCAATTCATTTCTTGCAATTAGGTTTTTTTACCGGCGTCAGAAAAAATTCGGAGAAATTAAGAAAAGGAAACGACTTGACGGGACTTGACGGACGGTTTTACGTCTTCGAAAAATGTCCGTTGATCCTCGATAGAACGCTTTAATTCTCTTGACTTTTACGTTCGGCTAGTTCCTCTGATAATAAATCCAGCCAGGTTATCGCGTCTCTTCTCAACGTATTTTTATTTCAACTCGCAAGAGATATTACACGAGTGTCCACGATCGATGTTCTTCCTCCAGAAGTATCTTGATGAGAGCCATAGCTTCGATTATTTGACGTCATTCTTATTGCTAGCTGGTTTATACGATCTCTGGAAGTATTTCATTCGACACACGAAAATCTCGATCAAAACGATATAAAATAAATAAATTGAAGCTGCTCGATCACATATTAAGGCGAATCTACATGAAATTAACATTTCTTATTTAATAAACGACAGACACATTTATCATATTTATGCCCAGTAAATTGAATAATACAAAGTTGTCTGTTGTTACAAACAGTTTGTGAGTTACTGAAAGTGATGGAGGTTCTATTGAGCTCCTGGAGTTCATAATAGTTAGTCCGCTTTGTAATTTGTGTTCCTTCTGAAACACGCATTCGTTCACGCTTCGTTGGCGTGGCATTACTGCGACGTGTAATGCAGTACTTTCTCAAAACTTTGTAAGACGTCAAAATAATTACACGCCACCGAACTCAGGTAATTTTACCTGTCGACGTCGCGTCGTATCGACCGTGGACGTAAACCAAAGACCACGTGCAGATGTATCGCCTAATTAAGCGATTTCAAGTCACCCGAAAGAAGTACAGCTGATGGCCACAGATTTGAGGCCCTTGAAGCTGTCTGTGACCCTACTGTCCATGTCTCGCAAGAAGTCTCGTGGAAAAATCGAGTGGGAGACAAGTCTTGTACATTAAAAAATGGCTTGAGCCACAACTAAATATCCACAGTGTAGTTATTTGGTTAAACAATTGGGCATATGCAATTCATAAAATGGCCGCGTGCAATTTTTTCTCTATTTTCAATAGAAACAGAAGTTGTGTTACGCGGCCCGGCAGCTTGTACGTATAAATTTTAAAAAAATCATAGCAGATTTCCCCGAGGAACGAGAAAATTCGTGAAACGCCACGGCAACGACAGCTCCTCCCCGGCAAAACGAAAATTTCCATATGTAACAGTAAGTGTCGCATTTTCCGGGCGTTTTGCCGCGCCGAATGACTTAATCCTGTCGACTACAGTGGTCCGATCGTCGTGTCGAAGTTGCCGCGATTCGCGAACGATTATCGTAAAGACTTTTATCGGCGATTTCCCCGTAAATTGCAGCTTTTACGATTTTCTCGGGCTGTGAGAGAGTTCGGGGCCGATTTCCTTAGACGGTCTTTCGAAATAATGCAGCACCGCCCCGGAAAATAACGGCGTCGAATCGGAACGAGGGCAAAGCGAGGCGAGCAGTCCCGGGAAGGGTCCTGCGCTGGGCGTCGTGCCTCGAACTTCCCCGTGAATTTCTCACTTTAACCCCGTATTTTCTGTCGTGGTCGTCATGCCGGGGCGCGGCTTCGACTTTTGTTCTTTAATAAAAGGAAAACTTTGATATACGAGAGGAAAATCAAGCCGAAGAAACCGGGGGGGGGGGGGGCGATCCGCGATGGCTACCCGCGCTTCTCTCTGCCTCCACTCCCCCCACCATCATCCCCCGTTTACCCCCCGAACTGTGAACGCAGGATGCATAAAATATTATCGCTCTTCCGGTAGACTCCCGGCGAGCTTTCGTTCCTCCATTGAAAAGCTATCTTCCTCTCCTGGACGAACGTCCCATGGCGATGCTCGCCTACGGAGAAGTCATGGGAATTTATGAAAAATAGCCATCGAGAATGAATCGTGCTTTGATCCCGTAGCTGGCTGGGGGTAGGCTCGCGTTTCTTCACTTTCGACACATTCCTGCGTCAATGTGATCGATAGGATTTATTATGTACACCATGGGACACGACGGTAGCATGTTTTATAGTTCCTAATATTATGCGAAATGAAACAATTATGCAGTTGTTGTCCGGCAGCATGTTTCACAATTATTTTCATTTTTGAAGATTACTCGGGCATCCAATAATTGTGTCGATTCGCGTCCTTCCATCGCATCGGCGATTCTAGCAATCCGATGGACTATTATTCCCATGGGCACTGATCTTACGGACTAATCGTTGCTCTAATTTCAAATTTTTCAAAGATAGATACTACTCATAGTTTCAAATATAGTACCATAAGTCCCCGCACGATGGACTTTTAATTTGATTTTGGAAATGGCAACATCCCATTATTGAAATTCCACTTAAAATAAATTGCTCACTATATAAAAAAAATTAAATTGGTCTAAGGTACCCGGGGTTTTTTAATTAAACTTAGTGTTCCTCTAGCTTCCTTACACAATACAGCTTGAAATAAAAATTGTGTTTTCTTTTAGTAGCTCTTTTAAAAGTTACATCCACAACTTCAACATGTTTTAAAACATATGAATTTGTAAGATGTTCTTTCATTTATACACTGTTTTATATTTCATAAAATTAGTTATTAGTAAACAGCGGATTTTATGCATTTATAACAAAAATTTTTTAATATTATTTTTAATTAATTAATTTTCTAATATTAAAAAATCCTTAGCCATAGATGATGCATTTTGAGTAATCACGAAACGCTCGCCGGTAGATAATGCGTTGAACAGAATTGCTTTGATTTTACGGGGATTTTTCTGGAAATTTCAACGCAAGTATTTTAAACTGTCTATTTCAATCTCTGATTCAAAGTTTCGCGCATTGAACAGTTTGACGACCGAAGAAAAACGCCGGGCTCCGCGAGAGATACAGTTTAATGAATGCGAATTCGCTGCCAGTCGTTGATCCCCATCGAGAAAAGAATCACGACGGGCTACAAAATAATGAATGGCTTTTCCCGTCCTCTGTTGCAGGACTCTCGTCACGGTGCAAGTCGTTTTTCTCCGCTTGTCCTTCCATAATCGCCAATATCGGGCTTCAGCCTCGAAACCCCTGACCCCGTCGCCCTAGTTGAGCGGAGCGGAGCCGAGTCGAGCCGAGCCGGAGTCGAGCTCATGGGCAAAAATGCCGATCGGTTTGACGAAACGTAATTACGGTATTCCGCGTGGGAGCACCGGAGAATGAGGTTGCTATCCCCCATCCCGCGGAAAACACCCCTGCCGGAAATCCATTTTGCGCGGCGCTGTCATTGGAATTTCTAACGGGCCCCGATGCCGATACGTTTTAGCGTACAGCTGGGATGATATCCCCACTGTTATCAGAGAAGAACGGCTAACGTCGCGTGTCGGTCAGGTACGTCGGTTCTCAAGCTACCCTTGGAAGGCACTAATTGCCTCAAGATCGAACACTTGGGAATTCATTATATGAAAATGATTGAATCAGCTGAAATTTCGCATACATTTTTATGAGACGTTTTACCAAAAATTGTTGGAGTATACACCGTAATGCACGGAACACTCGGAGGAGGAAAGGTCTTTTTTGATCTGCTATTTGTTGCCTTTTGCAGTGTCGCCATTTTTATAGGCTAAAGGGCCTAAGAAGGAAGGCGAGTCAGTCCGCGCAAGTTAGCCTACCGAGCAGGTCGCAGTTTCCAATACACAGTTTACCTTTTTGTTAACCGTTACTCAATAAAATGTGTACTTGTAGTCTCGATCGTATGATGGTTAATACAAAATTGATAATGTTCTCGGCGCAAGGTTCGATCAATATTTAATGTTTAAAGCAAATTTGCGAGTTTGCTATTTACATATTACTGAAGTATCGTGTGTGACAACAAACCAACAACACGTTGTCGCGATATTCTTTTCCATCTTTTAATTTTTATAAAGCATACGCGGTTTTTTCATCTTTCGTGAAAATGATCCAAATTAGGATCGAAACGTCGAAAATGTAAATAGCAAACTCGCAAATTTGCTTTAAACATTAAATATTGATCGAACCTTGCGCCGAGAACACTATCAATTTTGTGTTACTCAATAAAGATTCACATTGTGTTATGTGCTAATAATATTAATTCACACTCATTATACAGTTGTTCTATGCGCGTTGGAGTTTAAATATCAAGTTCCATTTAATCTCCCAACCTTGCCATCCCAACAAAAATTGTGGAATTTATTAATCAATACACAGGCGAAAAGTAATGTTTCAGTAAAATTTAAGATCCCTTGATATTTTTTAGAACTAAAAAGATACGTAATATTATTATGTATTTATTGCCTTAAACCATATAAAGTATGACTTAGAGAGTAACCTACAATTAGTTTATATTAGTTTTGCTATGATACAACTATAGTTTGTAAATGAAATGATTTTATTATGAAACTTTGAAAATTCTCATTTTAAATAATGTATACATTAGATGGAAGAAAATTGAATTACACCATAATCGTATTCCAGCTATTTTCTGTAGCACCAAGTGTCTCAACTTTGAGAAACGCACAATACTTTCCGGCGGACCAAATATTTGATGAGAAGAGGGCAACACTATCCCTCAGCGTTTGAGTTGCAAGAACTCGGAGCCCGTTTGACTTCGAACTTTCAGGTAGAAACGAGGCAACGACGAGAAGCTTGTTTCTAAAAATGGCAGCTAGGTACATAAGCCTCAGTTATTGGGCTCATGCTCTATTGATTCAGAGCTGCCAAAAGACTAGTCATCTAACACTGCTTCTACGTAAGCATTCCTGAAACTCTAGTTAAGAGTACAGTACTATCTACTGAACATTAATTAGTTATCTTGAGTTCACGATGAAGTGCGAGTTACAAATATACATCTATCGCGATGTTATTTGTGCTACGAAACACAGTTCCTAACAAATTGATTGAGGTGTTTGTCTCGCAGCGCCTGCATTCTCCTTACAAACGAAATTTAAGTTTTACCTTCTTCTTGGAAGTTCAAGGTTATTTCAAGGTCACGTCAACATAAATACTTTAATGTATTTTCTTATGAGTTGCGCGATGCAACACGATAATATATGTAGTTATTTAAACAAAAGCATCGACGACCTTGCAAATTACGAGAAAAACAACCCCTGCGGTATAAATAATTTTTTAATTTGTCAAAATTAAAATTTCGAGGGTCACACGTACGTGAGGCACCCCGTAGTGGTTGCCAACTTTTGGTTATCTAAAAATAGTGAAAACATTTGAAGAATTTAATGATACTGTTGCATTATTTTTCGCTTATTAATGTTACCAAGAAAACATGTGTGTACATGTCTATATAGCTTCTGTATCTTACAATATTAATTTTGCATAAAAATCCACAGTCTGGTAATAATTAGATAGCAGATTTTATGCATTTCTGACAAAAACGAGCACGCGCAATTCAAAGCAGTGGTGCTACTAAAAAATTTAAGGACATCGGCGTTATTAGTTATTATTGAGACAAGAAAAAAATTTTTGCATTTGGCTCCTGTGTCTTGCGATCGATGCAAACATTTTTTATTTTGCGTAAAGATCCGCTATCCAGTAATGATACTGGAATTGTTCGATGAAAAATATCGAAGTGGAGATTAGCGTGGAAACGCGAAGAGGTGTGTTTGTGCGGCCGGTGCTGTACGTTCGAATTTTGATGGCGGTTTAGCCGGCTTGGTTATCGAGATAGAAGATTATGGGGCGTGTTATGTCTCTGTTTTGGTGGCTGCGCCGAGCACACTCAACAGGCAATGAGGTATCGAACGATGTCCAGATGACTGACTTTTTTCCGATCGACATACATTCAAGGGCTTGCAGTTCCGTGGCACCGAAGTGCCGCGATACTTCGAAATGCCCTCGTAAAACTGGCGATTCTCGAGAAAACTGTGAACTCGATACGAGCCTACCGGGTGATATAAAACTTGTCAGATAACGCTCCGCGTCGCTCCCTATCTGTGTTATTTCAGGGCGGGTTTATCGCCATGCTCTCGGAAAATAAAATTTCTTTCGCCGGAGATTCCTCCGGAAGATTCGGCTGCTTTGAATCTGTTCGGGGTCAGATTTAATTGAAATCGCTGCTCGGAACACGCGGTTCTGTCATCGTTCTCGGAAATTCTTATTTGATTATTTACACGGTTAAAGAAAATTTTCCTTTTATTTATTATTAGATAGCTTTTTGGAATACTAAAATTATTTTCTATTTTTTTGGAATACTAAAAATATTTTCTTTCGGGACCGAGTCTTGAACAATTGGAAAACGAACAATATACGCTCTCACGATTTTTAACAAATTGTTTGGAAATTTTTAGAATACTAAAATTTTCTTTACAGAATTAAACTGAATCTTAAATAATTGGAAAAATGAACAATATGTACTTGTTATGCGTACATATGTATGTGACGCTCACGATTTTTCATATCACACAAAGGAATTTTTTTAATTTCTAAAATTTAAATTCGAATTATAATAATTCTCTGCTTTCATTATTTATTCACATTTTACAAGCGAGTATACTGCACTTCAAAAAATACTGGAACTGTATATTATATAATTGCAACTTCAGGTATTTAGTATACAGTTTTGGTGTCGTCAATATGTCGGCATTGGACCAGAAAGTATTAACGAATTCATGTGCAATTAAGTTGTATCACGGTATTTTTATTCGTCGAGGAATCGATATTGGTGTTCACGACGAAATGAAATATGAAAGTGCCGATATACAGGCAAGAACAATATTGTTTAAACGTTCACTTTGTATATTACACACCGGAGATGTTTGATTTATGAGATGCTCGGCTAGCCGTAAAATATGCGGCTGCAAGAGAATTATTCAGGGGCCCGACCAGCTACGAGAAGTTGCAGATTTTTCTGAAAAAGATTTACTTTCATATAATCAGGTATCGGGCATTAAAAATAAAATATTTTCGTTGTGTTATTGTTAATAGAAATTAAAATGTATGGTCTACTTCAATATTCTCTGAAGTTGTTTAAAAGCCATAAATGTTGATAAATGAACACAGAAATATGTCGAGAAGTTACTATCTATTCAAATTAATTTGAACAAGAAACAATTATCTATTTCATTTCCATTTCCTGCATATTTCATAAATATCTGCAATGATAAAAAACAATAAAAAATTGTTGTTTGAGGAGCACATACAACAAACATATTTCCCAAGTTTTTAATTATATTTCATGAATCAATGTTAAATGAACTATCTGCCCTATTAATAATTGCACATATTTTTCGAATTCTTTGGAGATGTGTTCTCCAGTAGCGAACACAATGAAGTATCACTAGTACGTCGTAGATTGTTGCTGTAATCTATGTGTCTCTGAGCGGTTGAACCACCGTGTTTCCGCGAGTTTTGAGATCTTCACTAGTAATAAAGGGTTATAGCTCAATAAGTTATGGTTCAATCAACGAAGAAAATGGCTGCGAAAATCGCACAATCCATTCCGCGAAACGCGAAACACGATACTAGACACCCGAACGGTAATGCTTCACATCGCGCTTTACTCCGTCGCGGCGCGTGGGGGCATGGCATCTCCGACGAAAATCAATTCAACAGTCTCTCCCCGCGAATGCTCGCTGCAAAAAGGGTAGTTTTCGCAGGGAATGAAACCACACTCGGCGTGCTAAAATAATCGATGCACACCGCGTCCTCCAGTTCCTCCGAAACATCTGGATGTCATTCCGGTGACCGCGTTTGCGGATGCACTCGCAACCTCTACACACAATTCGCATGTCTTTCGGCCACCAACTATTCCATTTCGAGTTCCTTGACTCGGTGCGACGGGGAGAAAGGGAGAGAAACCGAGAGCAGAGACACACACACACAGAGAGAGAGAGAGAGAGAGAGAGAGAGAGAGAGAGAGAGAACATAAGGGTATAGTACCGGTATAGTTTTTCTACTATAACTAGGACTATTGTTAATAAAAATCACAGTATAAACACTTTACAATAAATGATACGTGCAATTGAAAGGTACATAGAATAAAACAGTGAGAAGACCCTTAAATTATAAGGTATTGGAGCAGTTTGTAAAATTCATTATTCTGCTTCATACTATTCACGCTACAAAATATTTGTGAAAATTATTTCTAGAAGGTCTTTATGAAGAATAAAAATCTTCCAGCTGATAGGTTGATAATAATTCGACTGTGGATCTTTATGCATGTATGAAGAAACTGGTTGGGTGAAAAATAAAATAATAAAATGTTATGTTATTAATGTGATTAGTCATTAAGGGATGAAATCAATTTTTTTTGTGTTATTTCTGCTTCCCACAATCATTGGATAAACATTTTTATTTTGCGTAAAGATCAGCAGTCTAATAATAATATAAATGTATTTTTAAAAATTCGTCTAATGCTTTTAATGTTTTAAATTACACCTATTCATTTTTGTCATATACGCATAAAATTCGCTGTCTAATTATTTTGGGTTATTTGGTGACTTTTTTCCAGATTTTTTAACTCGCTTAAAAGAAAGTCCCACCTCAACAGTTTGAGGGTGCAGAACGCTTACGGTGCAAGCGTTGGAAATGTCAATATCTTGAACCAGCTGCGATTCTTAGAGCAATACAGAAATCTCCTGTTTCTTGCAACTGACGCAAAAAATTTCTATTTTGCATAAAGATCCACCGTCTATGACGCATATTGTCCGCGTCTCATAACGCGGTACATGGAATTCGCAAAGAAACCGTCTGATTGGTCAGGCGCGCACGGCCGAGTCACACGCATTCTCGCTATTCGCTGGCGAGGCTACTACTACTACTTCAGGTGTGACGATGAGCTTCGCTGTGCCCCGTCACGAGCATCACGGTACGAGACGCGGACGGTACAGTGTGCGACAAAATGACAGGCCACGTAGAAAAGCCTAAACTATTTATCAAAATGAACGATGTTTTAAATTTTATACAGGGCGTCGCGTAACCTGGCGGTACAACTGGATAGGGGCTGAATCTATGTGGAAATATAAGTAAAATTTTTTCATTTGAGACTTAATTTTCGGGAAAGTCTACTCGGTACACGCACATTCGACCAAGTCTCAACTCATCCAGATTGATCCTCAAATGAAGAAACTTTATTCTGTATTTCCACGCCTTATCTTTTGACACAGAATCTGTCCCTATCCGGTTGTACCGTCAGTTACAGGACAACCCTGTAGCCTCTTTTGCATTTAACGATAGTAGTGATTTATATAATTTTTTACTAGTTTTCCGAGTCGATTTTTCCCCACTTCTCATGACTACATAGAAACGGTTTGAAATTGTTAACCTGACAAGATTCCTCCAACTATTTTTAATAGTCCCGAGATCGGGTGAACTTGTGACTGACCAACAAGAGGTCAATCTAAAGTTTGAATTTTCTTTCTTTAAGAAAATTATTCACTAGTTTTGCAGTATGAGCGCGAGATGTTTTATCTTTTTGCCACGCGGTGTACATTCGACCTACATGAAAAATCTAGGCTATTTTCTCATCAATTGAATGGCGTTCCTTGTTAGAGCCTGAGAGGGGGAAGTTTCGCGGTGGAGAGATTGGCAAGTGGGTATAATAACGAGGGTAGACCGACGCCGGAGCGGCGCGCGCGGACACTTAAAAAGTGGAACTGTGAAAGAGTATAGTTGTTCGGTTCGAAATTCGCGGGGAAGAACCAACAGCGACGGAAAAGAGGCACGCGGGGAGCAATGCGAGGTGGACAGTAGAGCGACAAAAGGGAGGCAAGAAAGGGCTCAGGTAAGGAAGAATGAAGGGGGCAGGTGGAGAGGAGCAGATAGAGTGTGTGGAAACACAGCAAACAGGAACGTCCTAACTACTAAAGTGCCCTCGGTGCCTCGAGAATCTCACTCTGCCCCGGTTCCTCTGTCTCTGTCCCACGTGGCGGTACCTTGGAGGCTATTTAAGGGCGAGAGACTCTTAAAGCGCTGCGCTTAGTTTTATAACGAAGCAAACAGCACCGCGGCGGTTACGTAATATGGTCCGCTTTTAATTCCTTTGTCTTCTTATTGCCCATGGAAAAACGCCCGGATGGGCCGTTCCGCGGGAAATGGACGACGAAACGACAGAAACGAATCGGAACCGAGCTGGAAAGGATAAAGACGAACATGAAATTTGTGTGGCGTCTCAACCGTTCTACCCCCAACGAACTATAGTGTTGTTCCATTCGAAGCGATCATCTCGAATATTTTTGAAATCATTCAGAGGCTTTTCTTGCGCAACGGTAGTGAAAACTACAGATTTTTAACGCTAAACTAAAATATGTTAGCTTATAAAAATGACAAGGCTCCATTTATTTAGATCTTGTACAATTTTTATTACAATATGTGTTTGGATAAACAAATGTATTCAATCAATTTTTATGCAAGTAACATCATAATTTGTGCGGCAGTAATAGGTTTTGTGTTGAGAATTTGTTTTCGATCTAGATATAAAAATAGTATAAAAATATGTTTAACTAATAGTGTACGGTCAATCATAAAAGTCATTGTACACCCCTTTAAGGTGAAGTGACTTTTTCGAAAGTAGGCCAAACAAGTTGAGTCTTTTCGAGGACTTAGAAAATTTTAGTTTACTAAATAATGTGTATAACATTTAAATAGGAATTGCGAACAAAATAATTTTCTGAGTCTGGAATGAAAATTTAAGAAATACATTTTATAGATACGTGTCAATGGTATAATATATCTATTCCATGTGTCAATAAAATACGATTATTGACGAAGTTTTATAAATCGTATTGTTCGAGTGGGTCTCAGAAATCCTGAAAGTTTGCGCGAATTTATGAATCACCGTGTGTCATAAACGCTGCGTTAGCGTGGAACGTTAATAGTTTGTTTGCGATAATTAACAGAAACTAGTTCCACGTGTAGTAACTAAGCACCTTAAACATTGTGGCGGGCGTAGACCGTCAAAGTTGAGTTTGAGAACTTATGCGGGCTAGACTCATCATTTCCACTTAAGGAGTTAACTGTATGGGGACTAAACCTTGAGACTAATTATAAACAAAATTATCCGTGCACATGGCTATTTATCCCCGATACTTTACACCAACTTTAGTATCTGTAAAGTTACAATCTCGTTAACTTGTAAGCGAATATTTCGTTTACTGATAGTAGACGTGGTAGATTAATTATTAATAAATAAAGCAGACAATGACAGTGAACGAGAAACGTGGATTTTATGTTTGACAAGTTGGATAACTTCGTATACTAGTTAAGTTAATTTTAATTCAGTTCATTTTTAATAGTTACACACATATTGAGAGTGGAGATCCGTTTGTAGTCGTTAATTCGTTTAAAGTTCGGTATGCAAATGAAAATTCCCAATGTGTGATTTTATAGTAAATTCGCTTGAATTCGGGGAGACCGAACAGTAAGAAAATACTATCATTTCAAACCCTTTACCAACTCTTGCGATAACACAAATTTAGGAAACTAGGCTTTAGGCTGGTTTGAATTAGCATTCGACCAGTTTCTATTCAATGGAAAAAACATATTCTCCTGATCATTCTATCAACCCGTATTATTACAACTAAAGTTTTTCCGGTACAAATTGAAAACCTTCACGAAATATTCGAAAGGACAATTTTCTTTTACCTTTATATCGTGCATACGTCAATTTCAGCTGAAATTCTTTTTTGTCAGTTCGTCGTGCTCTATAAGCTTTTAAATTAATTTTACGCGAATATCTTTTATGCATTTCCATGTTGGCGTTGAATTAAATTTGTGTTAATTAATAAACGTTTCCTCTAGATTAAACGTCATTCAAATGGAAATGAACAGCAAGACTATACATACAGTTCTACATATTCATAAGGAAACATATTTGAGTCAGTCTAGTTTGGTGACACTTATGTGAGAGGTAGTTGTTGGAAAAATATTCGGTATATGTTCTGTCTTATCAGCTATTGTATAAATTAGATTACTTTTCTGAAATTTTCTTATGCTACTAAACTTTTTGTTTGAAAATGTAGAAACAACATTGTTCTACGCTTAACAATAATTTTTGCAATACTCTCACACTTCGTAAATCCTAATAAAATTTGGTTTATTTAGCAGTTTACTTCTCCAGAAGCGTTCTAGTATGATTCTCACTTAAATAAGAACTTAAAAATCTTCTCTCAAAAAACTGAATTACATTCCTGAGGGCAGAGTTGGGCAAAACGTAATCTAATTAATGATTGAAAATTATGATTAATATAAAATCCAATTATTAATCGTGGTTTGATTGATTGCTAAATGATCAGTAATCATTGATAATAATTATTTATTAAAAATTACGTTTTTGATTATGTGTTAATCTGTACTTTTGCAGTAAAAACACTATTGTGAATATTTTTTTAGAAATATATATATATATATATTTTTTACATGGTTTTACATAGAAAATCCTTAGAACAAGTTATTTATTTATTTTTAGGGTAATTTGCTTTTAATACAACTTTCAACGTACAGATATACATTACAGATCTGCATAAAATACAATCAATCATTGAATGATTTACAAATTATTGGTTAATGATTACAAATTACAGAAGGTAATCATGATTACTGATTTATTTCAACGGTGATTGATTGATTAATGATTACAGTTACTATGATTACATTAAATAATCGATTAGAAAATAATTAATTACTGCTCACCTCTGCCTTGGTAGTTCATGATCAAAATGACTAATTTTTTAACGAAATTCTCAGCTGCGAATCGTAATGTTCAAAATTGAAAATCGATTTTCTGTGGTGAAACAACTCGGGTGATAAACGTGTCACTGAAAGTGTAAAATCAAGAATGAAATTTCTATTTGTCAGCCGACAGCCCGCAATTCACACAGCCAACTTTTATCTCGCGCAAGGATCAGCAGTCGATTGATCAATTACGCGAGTCACAGTAGCTCCCCGGGTTAAATATTGCGAGTACAGACGTCCAAATATTATCCAGCAGCTGTGTACTCGGGCCGTGTGTTTAAATCTATCGATCACTGCCGCGCGAATCGATGATCGAGAAAACAGACCGTCCGCGGTATTCTAATACACCCGGTTTGAACAGTTTTTAATCTAGCGCGCGGCGTGTGTACACGGCGAGAGCGTACATCTAAAATGCGACGCTAAACGAAGCGTGTGAAGCGCACTGTAAACACGGCAAGAAAATGTACTCCCGGGGGCCTCGGTTTCTCTCAAAGTGTAAGTAACAGCATTTGTACACGGAGGTGTGCGCGGGATCTGGGTGTTTGCTATTCTTCAACCTTCGACCCGGCGCGTTACACTCCTGGGCGAAATCACTTTCTCGAAAACTGGAATTTCTCAATGAAATCATGATTGCTTCGATTCAAGAAGAAGTGCGAACGTGACAGAACTGATTGTTTCTGATTTTTTTTTAAATTTCGCTCAAATGGTTTGCTGAAACTTCCCTTGAGAAATAAATAATTTTCTCCCACTCTTAATTGCTGATCTAAAATTTTGGAAGAAATAACTCGAAATAAAGCTGGTTCGTAGCTTCATTCTCCTGTTTATTTCAACCGAATATCCCGAGTAATAACCGAGAAAATAAAAGCTGAAGTTAAGGCTTTTCGAGGGATAGTATTTATTAAGCAAACGTTGTTCAACAGCCAAAAAAAAAGAAAATGAATACGGGAGTACTTGTTGATTATGTTTATGAGCTTAATAATAATTCTAAATCATGAAACTGTGTAACAGTTGATTGCATAACAACTAGCAAACTGGCGAACGAAATTACCACGAAGAAATTCTCTCTTTTCTTTTCTGCTTGTTCAGAGAATCTGAACTTTATTTACCAGCGAACTTCCCGCTCGTACCATCGTAATAATTACAACGCTGTACGCTTCATTCGGAAATATTGTACGCAGTTTTCGAGAGATTCGGGGTAGCAGACACGTGCTACCATTTTGCGCAGGGGCGTATCTTCCCTCAGTGGAGCTGTCCGTCTGGATTTCTTTCGGACCTATATCGGATGTTCCACAGACGAGCGATTCCCCGTGAAATCGACCGGGCCGGGTAGACAGACTAAATGAAAACGAGTTTTTGGTGTTGTAATAGGGGTCGGCTGCCCTCGTATCACGGCCCTCCCGTATCATCTGGATTAACGTAGGGCAATGGGGGAGCACAGGTAAGTTTTCAGGCAGGGAGAAAGAGAGAGGGAGAGAGAGAGAGAGAGAGAGCGAGAGGATGGGAGTGAGGGAGTCTCGGACCTGGCTATATCTAAAGCGTTTTTTTCGATCTAGCTATTCTGTAGCATGAGAGGAGCCACGTATAAAGGCAACAGTTCAGAAGGCCGACGGTAAAGCAACCTCCCGACATATTATCTAACAACGTTCAAGGCTGGCCAAGCGTGAAGCGTACCCTTCCGCCTTGTCGTCGACGTTCCTGGTCAGTTCGACCGATCTCTCAACATTTAATGTAGTCACAGGTGAACAGGCTAGACGACGATCCTGCACAGTCGGGTCTGCGGGATCGCGGGAGAAGGTCAACGGTCTTTCGAGCGTGTTTGCGCTCACCGAGAAAATGGTGGCGCGTGGGAGGATGGTGTCTTTAATTGGTGTATCCGCTTCGAGGCCGTTTCTGACACAGTCGACGGGCACACTCGTAACTAGGGACGTTCGAAGAATTTGGTATCGCTAAATGATTCAAATAGTTTGTTCCAAGGCCAGCCATATGCAACACTATCGTCGAAATGAACGAAAATTGAATTGAAACAGTAAAAATATTAGAAGAGTTTAAATGTTATATCATCATTAACCTGTTGAACATACACTGGATACAACAAGTATTTTAAAACTAAGTATCTGATTCTCGAAAAATTGCCAATATTTAAACAGTAATAATTTCGTAAAAAATCACCACAAGATCATAAAATTTGACTAATTTTCCATCTGAAAGCTTCTACTTTCAAAATCCATCGTTCATTTTATTCCTAGATCTTTTTTCATGACGTACCAACCGAGAAACTGAAGACGCGTTTCGTATTGAAAATGTTACACATTCAAACGTCTGTGAAGACTTCGAAAAATTTTTATTGTGACTGAAACCAACATGGATTTCAAGATTGAAGCTTTTTCTTTACAACGAAAATTTAAAAATTGATGTATAATTTTTTTTAGCCGAGCCTGAACATGATTTTTCAGGCTATTCCGATACTGAGATAAAGAAATGTTACAAACCAAAGTTAATTAACATTCCGCGGTCTACAAATTTCAATAGAAAAATTTTGTTGAGAAATGTTTATTCTAAAGAAAATCAAGGTCACCTTTAATTTTCAAAGATCAATATATATTTTTCACTTGATAATATTGTAGATGATGTCGAAACGAATACACAACGACCTACATTGTTAAACTTCCAAATAGTGCTAAAATCTTAACGAACTGAATAGATCTCCCTGACCACTGCGACAAGAGGAAAGACGAGAGCAACAAACAGATTTTTCGCGATAGGGTAAACGATAGGCCGAGCATTGCGAAACTTTAATTTCCGGTCAGCACGAAAATAACAATTGAGTATTTAACGTGTAATTAATCGAGTTTTCAAAGGATCATGATATTGCCGGCGCGGTATCGCTGTGCACGGCTTTGGCAAGACTGATCAGGCTCGGAACGAAGCGTAAATTCGAATAAAATAAACGGTGCACAAACAGCTTCGAATGAAGTGGCAGTCAGAATGCAGCTTGTTCGAACGGTCTGTAATCAGATTAAATTAAGAACCATTGAAAACTGATTAGCAGCACGAGGACAAAAGAATTTTGCAAATTTAAGTTTCGATTATGTAACTCGTACCTGCCGGCAATCGAACGAAATAATTCTGATACACATCGTATCATCGTTAATTTCATTCGCAGCAAGGTGAACCGAGTCTCCAATCGAACGGAAAATTAATTTTCCACCGCAGACATTCGCGGAATAAAATGAATAACAGCGAACTAACAAGTGAACGCGTGTTATGAGTTTTCGATGCGTGAAGTGCACTTTGGTGGTAGTTGCAAAATTAATATGTTCCTCTAAACAAATTGTAATCAATACGTAAATACAGTGCGGCGTATATTATCGTTTAGAAGCTTGGAAGCAGTTGAATTAAGTTCGAAAAAGATCCGTTACAGATTGTTCATTGCCCTAATACATAATTCTTTATAATTTATCTTATACATAATTATGGATTTTATGCGTTCACAGCAAAAACGAATAAGCGAGACGCAGAACTGTGAAGATAATTAGAAGAGTATGAGAACACTGCTATATCATTTTTGACTTGGTAAAGTTATTAAACGAAGAAGTATACTCTCATCTGTCTTCTGGTTTTTACAATCGATTTAACAAAATTTTCCATAAAAATCTCTAGTATAACTTTATTTCGATTCATCTAAAATTCATTAATTATCCATGAAGTAAATCCACAAAATGTGAATACAGATAATATTCGATAGTAAAGAATATTCGATTGTTTAAATAACAGATGATAAGAAAATGTGACGAATTCATTCGTGACCTAACAAATATACTCGGCGCAATTACTCTAAGCGTCGTCGGATTACCATAACGCAAAACCGCATTCCACCAAATCCACAGGGCAAACACATGCCCGCAGTAAAACTCAATTAGAAGAAGGATGCGTCACGCGCTTCCTATGCAGATAAGACGCTCGGCGGTACCCTGGAATTCGCTAAAAATTAAGTTTTATGGAGACGAGCAAAAAAAAAAGAAAAACGAAAAGAACGTGCTCTGTTGTAGAATCGGGAGACTGCACACTTCTGTGAAAACTTTCTGATGAGATTTTCTTCGAACGTATTCATAACTTAAACAAGCGGAACGCGGCCCACATTTCGTCGAACATTTAATCTCGGCTCAATTCGCCTGAATTGCCAAAAAAAATTTTTTCCCCCCGCCCATATAATATCCCAGAGGGCGGAATACTCCAATCTCCGGCGCATAACTCAAACACTCGATCTTGAGGAGCCGCCGCGCGGCGCGGAGGTGAAAGAAAAAACCGCCGACGAGATCGAGGAAGCTCGACGAGCTGAAAAACTAATTCTTACAATTAGAGGAAAAGCGGCGAAGGTATTACCGCAGTGGGAAACTGGGTCGGCCCCTATCTAAAGATTTTCTGTTAAATAAGGGAACGAACACCGTTCGGAGTTCCGTATGCTTCTCGCATCCTTCGAATCCGTATATAGACGAGGCCGCAACCCTTCAAATGATGAACGTGACCCCCCTGTGTTTCGTTGCCGTGGAACGCTAACGACTTTTCATAGAAATTTCCTAGCCCCGGTCGGTGCGCGCACGTTACAATCATTTTAATGAGGCCCGTGCACGCCGCGCCGCGCACCGGCCCGAAATATTTTTCGAACCCGCCACGAAAATTGTTCGATATCGACGCTGAACGTCAGACAGTTCGTTACGCCGAAGAATATTAATTGTTTAACGCATTCGTTGCCTCGGACAAAACGCGTAATACGATGCCGCGGCGTTTCAAGCGCTGCGCTGCCGTTGCATCGTGAATATTCAACGACCGGAAGTCGCATGAATACTCTTTGTTTATTTGATATATGCCAAGAAAGTCGAGCAACGCGTTCATTTAGGACCGGACAGATTCATTTGTAAAATGTTGCACGCTGGAATTTGTTGTTTCGCTTAAGTGTCGCAGATAAAGTCTTTATAGTACTGCTGGCGACATACCTCTCGTTCCGAACTCGATAAAACGACTAGAAAAAATGATGCGTCAATTTTTAAGTTGTCGTTGCAAAGAGGAAGCTTCGAGCTTTATATCTGTAGTAGTTTCAGGAAAAAAAATAATTTTTCAAAGTATTCACAGATATTCGAATGCATAGCATTTTTGAGAAATCTTAGAATAAAAATGACAATGAATTATGAAACTAGAGGCTTTTAGATTTAGGATAATTTAAATTTATTGTCGTACGTATTCCGGATATGGCTATAGGTAAACCATATAATACAATTTTTATTTAAAAAATTTGTTTCTGTACCGAAGTATTTTACTTGTTTAATTAAGAACAGCTAGCTAAATATTTTTATGAAAATCAGTTCCCAACGAAATTTTCTTAAAATGTCTATAAAATATCATTTTTATTTAAAAAATTTGTTTCCATACTGAAGTGATTTCGTTCATTTTTAATTTCGCACTATTTTTTATTCGAAGTTTGTCACTCATCGACGCGTGGTTAGTAAAATTGTAAAAAAAAATTGTTAATCGAAACAAAAACAGCGTTTTTTTTAATTTACACCGGTTATGTAGGTGATGTTTCTACACTTAAGATCCCTGTATAACGGTGTTTATAAGGTATGTTGAAAATGTCGAAGAGCAGTAATTATCGATGGGTTTAAATGTTTGAGAACATTTGTTGATCACATTTCGAAAACATCCAGCGGAAAATTGAGGAGCGCACGTTTTCCTCACATAAATTGCATCCCCCAGAAAAAACTGTCACAAACAGAATCGTGATGCGGTTTTACGATTTCATGGTGGCCGGGTCTTACGCAATTCCCCGTGACAAGTTTCACGGCATCCGCTCTGCGCGAGACAGAAAAACCCGATGGTCTTCTATTCAATCATCGTAAAATTGATTCGAACTATCCGAACTTCATGAATTTGGCTATAGTGCTCGGCGACAATAATATCGTTAGTCCGCCGTTCGCCTTCGAGGATGCTCTTTCGAGTAGTTAAGGTACCGAGATTTATCAAGAATGGAAAATACGGGAAAAGAAAATTGTAGACGGTAGGTCCTTTATGCCCGCGAAATTATGGCTCTCGAACTTCTTGCATCTCGAGGACGGCTATTGTGTGCGCGTATTGGTTGGATCGTACCGATTTTTCAGCCTTTCCTCCAGTTTCTCTCTCTCTCTCGCCCCCTTTTCCCTTGTTAACCGTGTTCCTTTTGCAATTTCTTTAAAGTTTCCCCGCTTCGCTGTGGAATCATCTATTATACACGCTCGAAAGAACTGCTAATGAATCCATATTATGTTTATCGCGCTGTTGAAATGAAAAACGAACAAACACGATAATTTTATTCCCCGCATTTTATGCATCCCTAGTTAAACGAAATTTCAAACCACTAAAAAATCTCTACTTTCACTGGAACTATTTACTTATTTCAGTCTCGATGTAAGAAACGTGTTGATAAGAGAACCTATTTCTTTATTTATATTTTGTATAAATTTTTATTTACAAATCACCTTTTCAAGAAATTCTATTTTTATTTCGTTCCTTTACTCCATTTTATTTTGGTGTACTACCATATATTGTGGCATGAAATGGTCCAGTCTCTCCACCAGAACGAAATTTTTCATTCGTTCTTGTATAAATCTTGTAGAAAACAGAAATTTTATTTCCTACTTCTTCTCTTCGTTTATCTTATTTTTATTCGTTGTCAATTGATCGTTTTCTTACAATATATTATTGAATAAAATGATAAGTCTCTGTACGAGAAACAAATTTGTCATTAGTGATCATTTTATGTATTATTTTCAGAAAAACTTTTACTTTTAACGAGATTCTTTTTGTGTATGAAAGTATATTATGTAATAAAATTGTGAATTATAATTAGATTAACTGACACGATTATTTAACTGAACACATTAACTGAATATAATAAAAACTTCTTGTCGGGAAAATGTTTTAATATAATTTGTCCGTCGCGTCGGCGAGTCAACAGTCGTTCGAAGAAAGTTTTATTGAAAACGTTTAATACAGCTTTCCACGCGATACGAACCAGAGAAACACGGGACAGATACAATTTTCAACACTTCATAAATCTGTCAAATTTTGCTCTCCTCTCGTGGCCGCAGGAGGCTATCGGTATGCGAAGGCGACCAATATGGCGGATCCGATACGAGGAACTCGCGGTTTTCGATTCATTTGGGAGAATAGCCAACGTGCAGACATTTTTCATTTAATCTCTCGACGACTTGTTTATCCACGTATTGCGTGGACCAGATAAATGAAATCGCTTTATTTACCATATTTAATTATGTATGATTCTACAGGACGAACTGTAGCAGAAAATCGAAAAAAAACAGTTTAAATATTGAACGATTTGCCCATTCAGTTAAATTGTTTGTCTCACTTCGTATGTATTAGTCACACAAATGAGCAACAGCAATTCTAAAATCATTTTGTCTGACAGTGGTAGTCACGCAACAAAAAGTTCCATTATTTCTTAATTTAATTTCTGTCGGTAGAATTATGTCTCTCGTATAAATTATAAATAATTTGAAGATAGACAATACTGAACTTTGAATTCAAAGTAATTTTTCTCCAAAAATTCTTTTCACGTTACATAACAAATCAATTATTCCAACTTCCCAAAAAAGAAGAAAATCCAAATCGTATGGCCCAACATTAATAAAGCTATCGTCTTTTTAAGAGTGTTTTAGGAGTGAATATCGGTGGGAGTCACTGTACGTAACGTTACATTTTTCCAGAAATTCTGCAGAACGTGAAATCTTCGAAAATATCTCTGTTAAGAAGATGCCTACTGAAGGCACATCTTAGTGAAACGGCGGATATCGATTTTCGAGACGTCACGTACGCTTTACGAGAGGCGTTCATTGAAAAAGCGGGAGTGAAAAATGGGATGAAAAAGAAAGTTATTGATAGCGGATGAAAGTAACAAGATCGTTTTTCCAATTTTGTGGTCGCCGAAGTCCCACCGTTCTTGTTCACGATCGACAATTTAATTTTCTCACGAATTACATCCTCGCACCTTGCTAGAGTGAAATAATGAGCGGAGAGGGTAGCAGTGGTTCTACCTTCTGTCTCAGCCATTTTTCTTCTCTCTCTCTCTTTCTCCAGTGCTACCACCTTGCAGAACGGCTGTCCGAGTCCGCAGGACTTGGCTCTATTCGAATCCACTTCCTCGTAATCTGCCTACACTCTCGCCGCGAAGCCAAGTCCAACGATGTACTTTCAAATTAAGAGAATCGATTCGGGTTCAGCAGACAAGACGATCTCAGAAAGCTGGGAAAAAGAATTACAGAGCTCTCTCTCTCTCTCTCTCTCTCTCTCTCTTTGGCTGTCCTCCGCGGGAATATTCACCTGACGACACTCACTTTGTTGTATTAGCTTGGGTAATGAGTTCGTTCGCGTTTCTTTGCACGAACATTAACTGTTTATCTACTGGGAGCTTATTAACTGGTTCGTTAACACGTTGACAAATCCTAAAATAGCCCACGGAGTAAAAATAATTAGACTGCGGATCTTTATGCAAAATAAAAATGTTGTCCATTGATTGTGGGAACCAGGGATAAAATAAAAATTGATTTCATCCCTTAACGACTTTGTCACATTGATAACAACATTAAAACATTCTCTTTGAATCTTTCACCGTTTTATTTTTCATCCAACCGATTTCTTCATAATTGCATAAAGATCCGCAGTCTACTCTTAACGATTGCTATTTCAACCTTGTTTTTAAATTACATAGTCACATCAACATTTAAGTCATTCGTTTGTGAGATGTTTAACGATAATGATTCTTAAATCACGTTATGGCACGATTTCATGCACTGCCAGCACAGTGTTCAAAGGAACAAATAAGTAAAACAAAAGTTCACTTAAATCAATACCGTAAATGCTGCATTGATTCGCTCCACTTAAGGGTTCTTATGTCGGGACAATCATATTGCTGTATTTTCTATTTCATTATTTGATTTATAAGTTATACAGGGTGTCGCGGTACAAACGAGCAGATATAGTACATCGATAGAGCAGAATAAAATAATTTGTATCGTTTTAAATTATTACAAAGTGGCGTCATCAATTATTATTATCGAGAATCATTCAAACATCATTATCAAGATGATTGAATTTAAGTGTTAAAAACGAATATTTTCTACGTTATTACCTATATTTAATCTGATTGTAATTATTATTGCTTGACGAGATGAAGAACAATTGTTCCAAGTTGAGTATCGCTATGAAGTACAGTATAATACAAAATTAAACAATACAAATTTTTCTTATAAGAAAAATACACAGAAGGGAGAAAAAAGAATGGAAACAGGAAGAAAAATACATATATACACTCGCATTTATTTAATTAATTCGGTCAGCATTAAATAGAATTTTATCAAATAGTACGAATAACACAATTTTTTCAACAAGCTACGCAATGACAAAAATAAATTGGAGCAATAAGTAGTAAAAAGAGAAAAGGAATTTTTGAGTGTATCTGAAAAAAGAAATTTTTATACGGCCAGTGTTTCTTGCAATTGATGTAACTAAATTTAATTTCGAAAATCCGCGGTCTAATAATGACAAAAATGCTGTTTTCGAATTTCACCGAAAGTATTAATCACGCAAATGGATTAAATATAAAAGAATCGGATGATGAAGCGTATTGTAAATAATCCATTTCCATAATAAGTAGCAGAGGCACGGTAAGGGGGAAATGCGATTGTGCGTTACCGGGATCAAATTATTTCGAATAATAGGTGGAGGAAAAATATGCATAATACCGATAAAGGAGGACACAAGCCTTTGGTGCGTTATCATTTTATCATGTTCGCTGCACTTTGTGAAATTGAATACGAAAATAATTCTCTACTTTTAAATTCTTTGTGGCACGCATTATTTTATTAAATAATTAAAAAATGTTTAGTTGCAGCGTAACCGCATACTCATCTATTTCGAATATGCACTGGCAAAATTAAACGAGTATTTATTCAAGAAGGAAATTAAAGGAGCTTTAACTTGGTGACAAAGAATCGCACGACAATCCTTGTTGATTAATTTTCTAAAGCCTCCACGCTTAGAACCCTTAATTAGTTTTATCAAAGACCACATCAGCTTCGCGCGGCAAAGGGACAGTCTCTTTTCGAACATTCTTGTAGTGCCGTCAGACCTTTCATTCAAGGCTCAATAAAACGGCGATAAAAAATCGTAAATTAAGTTTTCCGAAATCCTTGTGAAGGAGACTCTAATCTCCAAGTTTAAGGCGATTTTGATTATTAAAAAAAATTTGTTCATGTCGGTCTGAAGTCGGTTGGATTCGATAAATCTTCGTAAGGAAAAAGTATTTTTGCATTCTCATCGTCCCACATAGTACAGAAAATTCTTTGAGAAATTTAACCAAAGCCTACGAAAGCAGAAGCTTTATGCTTTAAAATGAGTACAGAATAATTGTGGTACGAACATGAACAATTTTTCAATGAATATTTACGGCTCCTTTAATTTTGCAGGCCAGCATAAGAACTCGGGAAGAATTTTTCTCTAGATACAAAGAGCGCGTTATTCTATGAAACAAAAGGCTCGTAGTAACGCATTCTAAATTAAGGAAATTCGAGCGTCGAATCTAAAGTATTTCCAATCGTGGTTCTTTTCAATTGTAATGCTGGAACGCTGTTTTCAGCACATGCTTAAATCAATGCGCACCGTACCGTGCACATTCTCTTTACAATTGCAATTTAACACCAAATTCTTGGTAAGCTGTTAAATGCGATCAGGCATATCGATTCGCCAATAGAATCGGGGAAACCGTCTATTCATTGTTTCCAGCTACAGGTCTATACTGCATTCTCTATTCCAGATAAATACTAACTTTTTCACGAATGAAAAACATTGGGATTTTTTCATTGAGTTATACAAACTGCTGACACAAAAGTGTTATTCTATTTTCACAGGTTTCTCTAATTTCTCGTTAATAGCACGACTTGCCAGAGTTTCTATACGAGAAATTATGGAATTACAAAAATACAGCAACGTAAAATATTTGTGAACAATTGATTTATGGAACTTTCACCATCATATTCGTGACATTTTTTTTGATGAAAATGAAACCAAACACGACACAATTCGGAGAATATTTACTTGTTTAATTCACGATTTAGTAGAACCTCCGCTATCCGAACCGATGATATTTAAATTCTGCGTTATTTGAACCGCAAACAGTTTAATCGCAAGTGATCTATATTCAGCACAACTTATTCTACTGATCTAGGTAACCGTTCTATTGTTCGAACACATGTTCCATCAATTACTTCGTGAATTAAACAATTAAATATGGTCCAAAGCGTTTGGTGTAATTTTAATCATGTCACGAATATAATAGAGTTTCATTAAAACATAATTAAAGGCAGCAAAGTTTTTCAACGTTGATTTTAATATAATTGAGTGATAAATTGTGTTCAGTATTTATTTTCAAGCGAAGAAAACGACCGACGTGCTTTCAATGCACCTCGTTTGTTGCCTCGGTTATTTTCGATATTAGAAACAGCAGGATGTTGTTTCGAACCGCGACTATCGTCAACAATTATTCGTAGCAAATAGTGGATTACGCCGCGACAGATCTAATAAGATTTCGCTGTCATCAACGGTTGCATTCGTTAAGGAATATCCTAAGAGCGGCACGGCTGAAAGGAAGAATGAATGTAATTATCTATTCTAGAAGGCAGTCTAGTGAAATTCACTTGCTTGTTGATTCGTCGAGTGTCTCCTTGAGATGAAATAAGGGGCGCGGGGTATTCAGGTGTTAAGAGAGGTCAAAGTGCCTGGTTGATGAGACACGAAAAGGCTTCCGGAATGAAAAGTCAGGGTTGGCACTTCGTCAATTGATCGACGATCTCTCGTGATAAGTGTTGGAACTCGTCTCCTTCCAATTTTCAACGCTTTAACGGCAAAGAATTTCTGACCTCTAATTAAAAAAGCAGGAGAAAAACTATTCGTTTCGACAGAAAACAAGAATTTTCACTAACAAATTCCGCAGTTCGAATCAGGTCATTGTTAATGCGAAAATTATGGACGGAGAACCAAAATTCCGATCCAATTTTGCGCGAAACAAAAGTTCAATTTTTATTTTATCGCAGTTTAGCGTAGAGAAAAAAAAAGAATGTGCACACATACACGCGCGCGCGCGCAACCCGTGCCACATAAATCATGTCGCATGGGTTAAAAAGTTTCGACGCATTGTTCGCGAAGCGATTTTCCAGTTTTTAGTTTTTTTTTTTAATGGAAAACGTTCGTTAATAGCCGAAAGTTCATTTTTCATCGAGTGCTGATTGCTGACTTTTCAAATAAATAATTAATGGACCGGATCAAATAGAGGGTACAATACTTTTTATTTAACTGCGGAGCCAATTAGTCAAGCTGTTTACTGTTACCGCGAGTGCAGTTACGAAAATTATTTTTCTGGGAAAACATGTTTGTTGTTGGAAACAATCCATTATTTTGCTGTTTCCGCAAAAGTATTGGTAGTATCGTTTGTTGTTTTTTTTTAAATTATTTTTCCATTTACGCGTGTACTGTAAAGTGAGACTATGAGAAAGTGTTTTTAAAATTTTCAAATTTCTATTTTATTAGGATTATAAAATTGTTTCTGATAGTTTTTGACGATTTTGTCACTTAAACATGTATTTCAAAACGAGATTATGGAAAAATGTTAAATTTTCAAGTTTCTTATATTTTATTGTAATTACAATTTAAATATTGGTCACGTAAATATCATAGCAGTGTAATTGCGTCGTAATCACTGAAATAACAATGGTGGAAATGCATTTGTACGAAATAATGCTTATTTCTACGAAACAGTCGAGGATATAGCTTTTAAATGACTTCGAACTAAAAAGAAGCCGAGACAAATGGTCATGTTTGGACGATGCTCGTGCATTCCGCTTTCCTTACCTCTGCATTCATTTTGTGTATCGTTCTACAGCTTTGGAGATCGGATAAATTGCTCGGAATAAATTTTCCTTAGGAAATCAGACGATCTGGAGGATTTCCAACGTCGATATCTCAAAGTACATACTCCGGAAATTAGCGACCCCGATGCGTATAATCAAAAGAAACATAATCAACTGGAAATCGAACTCCGGGGATGGCTCGATTTTAAATAAAACTACTTGGATGTTCAAATTTAAATGTCACAAGAAAATAAGAATTACTCAGATCTCGTACATTCTCTGATACGACACGCTGATACGATATTCGATACAATTATTACAGAATAATATTATCCGTTTATCTTTATATTTCTACATTTTCAAATAAAAATAAAACACAATTTTCTGCATGGTATTTTTATAATATTTTTATAGTATGCTTATTTATTTATTTAGTATTATTAAATGTATCTTACATTACATAGGTGTTACATAGTATATTTACACATAAAATTCTATCTTGCGAAAGCATATAATGTCCAACAGTACTGTCACAATAAAAACAAAACTTTTTTTTTTACCATGAAATGATAACTGATTCCCCTCGATCTACTCTAAATCTTGCTATTAAGTAGTTTGATCGATTGAAAAAAATGTCAGCAGTCTCCGTAATGAACAGCTGCACTTTGACAATTTCGGAATTACCTCCAATACTCTTGAAATAAAATTTTTGTGCATCGTTACCGGACACATGCCATGTGCACGGATGCGCGTGATACACGTGACGGAGACGTTGCAGCGCGCACTAGAACCGATAATAAAATTTATTAGTGTTGTTGAATGTCGTGTTCCATTTATAGTAGTACGTCGTATCGCTTTACGCAAAGAGAAATTGGCTCACTGTGTCGAACGAATTCTATAAAAGGAGCACTATTCCGTCAGGTTAAACGGGGCCCCATGAAATCAGTATGAAATGTTTTATATTCTTCTTTCGTACAATTTTAGAGTTTCACATAAAGATCGGATGCGATTTGTCCGCAGCTTTTAATTGTGTGACACCATTTCTAGCCAAATAAATGGAACAGCTGTGTTTGAGGAGCATAAGTGGATATAGCCTGTTTCAATAGCGATTAAAAAATTGCTCAAAATTTAAATAAACAGATCCTTGTCATTTTTATAAGCTAAGTGGCGGATAAACAGTGGCGATACACTCGCACTTCGAGTACCAATGTGTGCAAAATCCCAATAATAGTAAAGAATTCCAAAAACTGCGTGGAAAGAACGTCTGCGAAAATCAGAGTGGTAGCCACTCGAAATGTAACACGCCGACCGTCTTTTCGCTGGGAAATAGCAGTTCCGAGAAAATATTCATGAGAATAGTGGCCCCTTCTGTTTCGTCCTAGATGCGTGGGAGCCCCTTAATTCGCGTCCCATACGACCCAGATCTCTCGCGGACGTATTAGCCCTTGGAGGTTCCAGGAAGCGAAATAAAAAGCGAAGAATGGTGCTCGGTTGGTGGGCCGGTTCAAGCAGAAACAATTAAAGCATGTACACGGTGTACTCGAAAACGCGGGTCACGGCCTGTTTTATGATCGTTCCGTGCATTCGCGGGGGCGGTGTGGGGGTGTCCGCCCCCGTCACTCCATTACCAGAGATACGAGGCCGGTGTGTTTCCCCGGCGAGGTTACATACAAGGCGGCAAACGAGAGTCGAATGGAAATTCGATAATAATTATTGCAGGCCGTGCCGTGAGGCTCCGGGGCGTCGAAAAGCTGTGGTGCGAGCAGGTCGCGCCTGTGGCGGCCATAAATTTCAGCCCGGCGCGCTGCGTTGCGCTCAGATTGGCTAAGGTAGAGCCCAGGAGCTAGACGAATGTGCACATTTATCAGGGGCTCCCGGACCACGGCTGATAATTCGATTAAAAAATCGTCGCCCCGCCGTCTACGAAAGACGAATCCCATCCTACAGGACGCCCGTCTCATCCCCTTCCTCCTTCGCCAAACCCCTGCGGCTTGTCCTTCTTCCGTATACTCATTTCGCACGGCTAATCCTCCCCTCCGTCCCACGTCTAAACACGTTTATTTTCCTATACAGTCAGTGACGAAAATGTTTAGTTTTATTTAGTGGGCAATGTAAATGAAATTTCTTGTTCGTGTGTACATCGCTTTACACGGTGGTAAATTTCTATTTACCTCCCATGTTCTCGGCAATTGAGACAATTTTTCTTTATTTTTCGCCACAAATATTTTCTCAAATACAATAAATTTCGTCAGATAGGTCCGCTAAAAATTTCTCTGTTTTTGATCGTTATCGACTGAGTTCTTCGTTGTTATCGACTATGCCTGACTACTTCTTCGATTACAATTGATTTCTTGATTGTTGCGTATAGCCTCGATTATTACAGCGATATTTGATATTTTATTGAGAACTCCAACAAAATTACCATAGTTCCAGCTGATGTATTCCTTTATCTTTAATGGTCTGAGTATAAAAATATACTTACCTGATTTACTTTTATTTTTGTAAGACAGGGTATAGTTTTAGGTGATATCGATTTTTCTCAACATGCCACGAGGTGGCATATTAAGTATGGATATGTGGAAATTTCGACCATTGTAGTTCGATTAAAAAATCGTCGCGCCCGCCGTCCACACGAGACGAATCCTGCAGAACACCCCGTCTCGTCTTCCTCGCCTCTCACCAACCCCTCGTGGCATGTCCTTGTTCTGAATATTTATTTCGCGCGGCTAATCCTTCCTTTCCTTCCACGGACCCCATGCAAATTGCTTGGAGGAAACAGATACTGTGAGCGCGTAGACCGGCCGGGATTATGCTGTCTCCGTTCGCAAAGAAATTTAGTAATTTACGTTTCTGCATGGATAGTCGTTCGTTCTTAACGGCTTCCGCGGGATTTGCTCGAGCGTTGACAAATATTGAGCACATCGCGCCGAAGAATAATGAGAGACGCTGCTGGATGTCCGGATGAACTTTTTCGAACCCGCGCGAACGCTTTTTCACCGACTAATTGTTTTCTTCGGATCTACGGCGTCCGAGAAATACTCGAGTCCGTGCACGGAGAGTTTAATCGGTTCTACACGCGGAGAAGGAGGGATTGATATTTTTCAAATGGTTTTGCGGCTTGAGAGAGAGAGAGAGAGAGAGAGAGAGAGAGAGAGAGAGAGAGAGAGCACGGAGCGAAAATATTGGCGCTGGGTGATTTAATTATTAGTGCCACGGTGGGCAACAGATAATGTTGTCTATGTTGGAGCAGCGGATGGAATTATAAATATAAATAAATGAACCACGTATTTAACGAAACATATTACACGCAACACAAACGACGTTCTATCAACGAATGACAAATTCTCGATACAAAACAAACGCTCCTTTATGCACGCTAATTTCTTTATTCATGCACACTCATTTTTTTTAATTTCACATAACAAAATTAACTTTACACAATTTTGTCTGTCACCCGTTATGTTCTTTCTCATACATACACACACAGTCTAGAGTGTATTTTCAATCTGCAAACGTGAATATTTCATAAAAGAGTATTCTGTGTAACAGGATTTGAATAATAACGATATAATAATAAATCTATTGTACATTGCTAATATGATTAGGCACTCTAAATTGCTGGCATATTATCAGTCGCATGTGTACGTTTGAATCGAGAGCTCTCCAATATTGCCGATGATTTATCAGAGGCAGAGAGATTGATACACTATTAAGGAATACTATCGTGGCGAATTTGATGGAAATTGCACCAATGTGTAGTATATAGATTCACCCCCACTGTGAAATGATGATTTGGACTCGTTGAAGATAAATATAATTAGTGCATGTTTCATCTCTAATTATGTTGTATAATTGCAGATGTCATATGCAAAGGATTTTCTAAGTTTAATTTATCATACTTGTTTCATACGTTTGCTTACCTCATTGCTTACTTTATAAAGCTATACATTAGCTGATGCCCTAAGCACATGTTTGTTTTGCTTATTGATTAACCCAGCACCGAGTAGTAGTGTCAGTACTATTTTCATTTATCTTAGAATGAACTAAATCAGTAAAAGAAGTCTGATTAAAAAGTCTTTCAATTTTCTCTTCTCCGAGTTCTTCGGTTTCGAGAGCTTCGACAGTTGGACTTGTTGACGGTATTAGTGGAAGTATTAGGGGCGAAAGACATAATCTGTCGAGGAAGCGAGGGAAGTTGAGCAAAATAATTCGTCAGGTATAATCAGCGGAGCGTTACTTGATCCGATTAATCCGAAGCAATAAATTCCACGGTGAAGGAATTTATTAGGATAACAATGCGCCAGTCTGTTAATATGAACCACAAACAAGAAAATGCCTACGTAACTGAACGATCACCTCATTTCGCCTATCGATCGATCCCCTTTTCGTTCTGGTCTAGCAATACCGCCGCCAATAATGCGCTGGAATATGCGTATCTTCGAGCTGGCATTACGGAATGTTATTATAACCGAATGGAATTCCGTTGCGTGTACTACAGTGGATCACCACTGCTAGCTAAATACCACTTCCAAACGAGGCTAACGTGTAAATACATACTCCATTAATGAGCTGCGTATAATCGTGATTTGGTCGGAGCCGCATCTCGTGTTGGATGAAGGAAACTAGCAGGAAATGTTGCCCAACAATCCTAAGTACCCTGTTGTCGCTGTTAGCAAGTTTAATCCCGTTTTTACTGATACTAACTTCGATGGATCAACACTGGAAATATCAATGATTTTGTTCTCGCTGGAGAGGTCCTAGCGATTTGTTTGTGATAATAATGAGTCGTTAAAAAATTATTTTTATAATCGATATTTTCACTTTGAAAAATTGGAGTTTCATATGCATGATTATGTTGAACAATGTTAGACTTATTTCGAATTTCTTAATTTCTCATAATTATTTTGAATAATATTATACTTATTTTCAATTTCCATTGAATTAAGTGAATATTAAGTTAATACAAATGCAATTCAATTTCCATTGAATTAAGTGAATATTAAGTTAATATAAATGCAATTCAATTTCCATTGAATTAAGTGAATATTAAGTTAATACAAATGCAATTCAATTTCCATTGAATTAAGTGAATATTAAGTTAATACAAATGCACTGTTCGTTTAAAAAAAATTTTTATGTGCACAATTGTTTTGAGTATTATTAAACTTATTTTCAATTTTTATCGAATAAAGTGAAAATACCTTTATAATACAAATGCACTGTTTTTTTAAAAGAAATTTTTGTGCATAATTGTTTTGAGTAATATTAAACTTATTTTCTCTTTTTATTGAATGAAATGAAGATATCTTTATAATACGAATTACACTCTTTTCTCTTAAACGCAATTCGATATGCACGATTATGTTGAAGAATATTACATTTCTTTATTAATTCTCACTTTTCTCTATGATAATATCAAATTTGTGGAAAATGTGCTTGAGCTATTATACTTGTGGAACCCTTTGAATAATAATACGGAGTGATACCTTCATTTATGTGAGATAGACGTCCCTAAGATAGAAACCGTTGGGGTCAGTCCTCTTTATATCATGACTCTTTTACAAGAGGAATTAAGGTCATCAATATTTTCTCAAGCATGATCAAATTCTTTCTTTTCACAGGTTTAATAACGGCCAGACTCTGGACGCTTATGCAAATATTGGTTCTTATGAATTAATTAATGGAAAGTGGAGTGTCGGACAAAGGTTCATTTAGTATGTCAAAGATTCTGTTAAGATACGGATGAAGGAAAACCTAATTAAAGTTCTCAATGCAACAGCATATGGTAAGAATTATTTATTATATGCATGACATCCACGTTTTAATTATAATGAGTAACATATATACTGCATTATATGAAATGAATTGTGTGAAATATTTTTATCACTCAACATCGTAAGATTAATAAAATTTCAACCAGTGTAACAATTTCGTTGCGCAAAAATGTAACAGCAGTACAAGACACGATCGAACTGCATACTTGTCACACGCGCGTCCTGATCAATTTTAAACAGGAGCTTATAAACGTGTGTGTGTGTGTGTGTGCAGAATGAAAAACAAACACGAAAAACAAATATTTATTAATACCATAGCAATGCGTTCCGGTATTTGTTATTAAAACACGAATATTTACGTTACGTATTGACTCGTCCTCGTGCACACGTATTTAAATTATTCCTGTTTATTTATTGTCGAATAATTTAGAACAAACATTAACATTCGACGAGCATATAATTTTCATTAATTCACCGTTCGTCTCGCAACTCTAATGGGATAATGCAAGTTCAGCGAATCCAATAACGCGGCGAATAACACTTTATTTCCGAACTGGAAAATCCTAACGAGATATAAAGTATAGACTCAGAAGTTTCTGTGATGCGGGTACACACACACGCACGCGCGAACCAACTATACGCACAATCTGGTCTGCTCAGAATACTTTCTCATTTATTGGATAAGCGATTAAACGACGCTTTATCACGAGAGAGTATTATGTCACACAAGCTTTTTATGCTTCAATCCTTTGATGTGGTTTCCATAAATTAGCCGGAACTATGAAATGTCGGTTTGAAACTATTAAGCACTTTTCGCTACTGACAACTAGGCGCGGAAATTTTAAGGATTAAATTCGACGCAGACTACGCTTAATTCTACGAACAATCGAATTTCGAAACTCTCGTCCGTCATGTGCAGTGCTGAAAGCTTTAGACTACTGTGTAAATGATCTAAAATTAGAAATTCTCTTTTTTCTGAGCTTTTTTGCCGAGTAACTTGTTTACTCGAAACTGAAACTTTGACGCTAAACTTGAGATATGCTAGAGTTCTTATTTTAATAATCATTCTTTAATTTTTTAAACTATGATAATACTAGATTTTTGCTATTTTAATAATAATTCTTTCATTCTTAAAACTATCATAATACATTTCATTATCTGAATTAGTTTATGATTATGAAATACTGCAATAAAATTTTTATAATTCGTGTCAGTAGTCTAATCCACGAAATACCAATTCGGTCGATTGTCTGACCACTGTTGGTTTCTTCTACTTACTCCTATTTTGACTGAACCTGCGAACGGTGATAGTAGTAATAGATTTTTACAATAAATTTACACGAATTGATAGGGTAGAGATGGGAAAGTCAGCAGAAAATATAGAGTAATTTCCAAGCATCTGCAATCCCAGCAAGTAGTGATAACGCGCATTGGTCAGACACGCTTGCCTGGCGTACTATAACGATGCCGGAAATACACATATGGAAATGGATTCTTCGTCAGAAAACCAATAAAAATGGGGGAACATGTTTTACTTGTGCAAACCTTCGCGTGAAAAAATGTAAAAAATCAATATTTATTGACAACGGTGCACTAATGCACATGTACAATTTTTCTGTCTTTCTACTTGTAATAAATCCTGAAAGCAGTTTGCTTTTTATTTAGTTAAGCATTTCGTTTATAGGAGGGGCTTGTAGCAATTATTATAATAAATAATTATATCGAATTTTAAGAGGATTCCGTGTATATCGGAGAGAATGATACCTTATTAAGATTGCACGATGCGGAATGGTTCATTCGATTGTTCCAATTTTGGTTTCATTAACTAAATTACCGCGTTAATATAATAAATTGCCGGCAATGGAAAACGTTGAAAAGCCCGAAGGGAAAACAATATCGAGCCGTTCTTCCATGAAATTGACTAATACCCGTAGGAGTGTATTACAGCCTCGTCCCCGGCTCTCATTACCGTGCACCCGGTATTTGAATGCGACGGCGAGGACGCGGACGTGCCGGTTGCAACCCCCCGTTCGGGGCAAGGTGCTCATCTGCCGGCTAAGTATCACGTAAGGAGTTACATCGAAAGAGTAGGTTGGTGAAGCGCAGCCGGAAGTATGTTCGTCGGCCGGGTGTGGGCGGGAGTAATTATTTAAATATACGTCGCCCTCGGCGAGCATCGAGCGGGAATATTTCACAGGTCGCGCCATATTACGCCAGTAACTTACGTCCGGCCATCCGGGCCAGATGTTTCTGGAAGGCTGAGACGAACGAGTATTTACGGGGAAAGCCGAGTTCATCCGATTCCTGCGGCGGTCGGCTCCGATTCGTGTCACGTGGCCGGCTCCCGGCCGAGGTGGTGGGGATTCATGATACGTGGTGGGAGGTATCGTTGGAGAGGAGAGGCGTCCGAAGTGGGGGAATCGTTGGAGGGGAGGGCCGTCTGGAGTGGTGGAACCCGAGGTGGCTGTTGTACCCGATATTGATGTCAAGGTCTTCCATCTCGGTTGTACTCTCTTCTCCCGTGGGTCACGCGAAATCAATAGGATAAAATCGTTGCCGACAGGCATCGTCTCCTCTCGCTTCCCAGCCAGTACCATCCGTCTGTTCCGAACGATGCACTGCCAGCCACCGGGATTAAATTATAATACATTTAAGGGTTTATTTAGAATGTAGCGTTCCAAGGACCTTGCTACCGTGCAAGCGGCCCCGCACCTTTGATCCTGCAGGAGTGGACACTCCAGTCATGTTATAGTCGCTCTCTGTTCCATGCGAGCATTTTTGAAAGACAGTCCTTTAAAAAACCTTGTCCTTTTTGTTTTTCATAGTGGACATAGCTGCTGTGAGTTAAATTATTCGATCGGAGAATATACTGGACAAAATTATCCTAACGTATTACGAATATTTTTAGTATTAAGCATTGTAAATTAATTCACCTACCATGATCACAATTTTTCAATTTTTCTGTCAACTAACGAGAAATTAATCGCTTAACTTTCTGAATGCGTAAAACTATTACTTCTGCACCCATTCAAATGAAAATATAGCTCATGATAATTTCATAATTATTTCTTGATTAATAGCTTGCCTGCTTAATTACTAAGCCTTCAATTTTTTACAACAACGCGAGGCTCGCTTCAAAGCTAATTCATACAAATAAAAATTAAGTATCATAGTTACGATGCGCCCTAGAGGACTCAGCACAGTATTAAATAGTTTAGCTTTCTGCAATGTATGAAAGTTCTATTACGTGTCGTAAAAATTTATGTCCCTTTGCGGCTGCGCATTCTGCAACGTTACGCAGCAGCGACGTTATTTCCGCATTCTTCCCCGCATACGGAGAAACTTTGCAATTCCTTACCGCTGTCAGTCCACGTTCATGCATCGTAAGAGCGGTTAATCACCGTGACTTTAATTTCAGTGTTATCACATGCAGCTTTTTCTCCCCCAACGATCCCGCGGGACCAAGTTGTCCTGCGTAATAAATTATGCTACCCCGCTTTGTCTCCATGTCCGATTGTTTCCCTTTTTCCCCCCCTCTCCACCGCCTACCACCGGTAACTGAACTCCGCCGAGGCTGTTTCTTGCAGTTTTGCTTTCGCTTTACTCCACTTTAGGGAGTACTTACTGCAAGTTCCCACAATTGTTTACAGCTTCGTCATCGTTGCTGTTTAGTTTTTGTCTACGGAGCTTCTGAACGGCCCCGCCGAAACAAATTGAAAAGCTTCGCGGACATTTAATTGTTAGCTTGGGAATACAATACAACTGTACTTTTAATGCAACGAATCGTGAATTATCTTCCAGTGATAATTTTTTATTCAAGCTTGCTAAGACACAAATGCAATTGTGAACAATCACTATGGTCACCGGTCTGCTACCGTTTATTGATATAAGGGCAAAGATTAAGTAACTGCGTCACATCGTCACTGTTGTATTTACTGTAGATTCTTTTAGTGTTAGGTCTCTTAGACCAAAAAAGGCATCGGTAATACAATACTTAAAAGGCCATGTGCTTTAAACACAAGATAAAGCTAAGACTGGCCTGGGTTTCTTTTTCTTTGCATCCAGTTGGCTTCGAGAAGCGTAAGAGAGCTGTTCTAGCAAATTCAGAACATTTTACAAATCTTGTTTTACTTCTTTTATTCCTGCTTCATTACTTCTCTTCTAATTATTAATTTTCCACCTGCATCCTTAATTTTCACTGACGTTGTCAGTAATTATTTTTAGTGTTTTAAAAAATACCAAAAAAATTGTAGAATATCTTCCAAAAATTGTCATTGTGACATGAAACAAAGTAAAATTTAAAGAAAAATTTAGGAAAATGAAGATGTGTGGTTTATGGACTGCGAATATTAACGCAAAATAAAAATTTTCAATCTCCATTGCAAGTGACTATGTGGAGCCAGATAAAAATGGCTTTCTTCCTATTATGACTTGAACCCTTAAATTTGGGGCTGGTGCGGTCCCACCCAAATTTATGCTAATAATTATTCAACAATTTATAGATTTTTATAAAATTTTACTGTCTCACTATTTGCCAATTCGACAAAGATAGATATTAAACATATTAGTTTAAAAAATTTTGGCAAGCCATTTAAGGGTTAAGAAGTGCTGATCTATTGACATTAAATGTTGTCACTGTTTATTTATAATCAATTGCTAAATGAACATTTAGATCTGCATTTTTGCATTTGTGCACAGCTAAACGTTCTTTTCAACGAAATTACGTCTACGAAATTTATTTTATACTAACGATAAGACTGTCAGCAACTTGGGTCTCTGAAGACCCATGCCAAAAACAATCAAGTCGAACGCGAGAATCTGGTGTAAAAACCGAAGAAAAACGGTGGGGCTAAAACCGACCCAGTATGCAGATGGAGGGTTACTTTTCATTTATTTATTACTACCCGTTCTGTGATGTCCGTGGACCAAAGGGAAGCAGCTTTCGAGTCACAGGTTTTCCATTTCAAAGTACATCAGTGCTCGCTTAGCTGCTGCAGTTTTTGCTCCGTTAACTGCGACTTTGTGTCCTCTTTATCCTCTGTATTGTATCACTCCTTGTAACCGAGACTGTTTTATTCAATAGATACTCTAGTTACAGGATTTAGAGCTTAGAAAAATCTTGCAGTCTAAGGAAACGGACTAACTCTGAATAAAACAAAAGGAAATACAAAATTGGGGTTCGTGAACGTCATAGCGCGGTTCTGGAACAGACTTCACTGAACAGGCTTACGATTGGTCGTTCTAGTAGCTGTAACTTCATATTTCACGCGTACTTAATCCGTCCCATTTTGACTTTTAATTTATTCAGAGCAAGTTGAAGAGAGAAAATATTCTCTTGATCCTGTAGCTGCACCGATAAGCTTTCGAACTTCGAAGCGAAGTTTAAACGCTTGCTTAATAATTTTCAATCTGACTTGTTGGTGAACGTTTTAAATTGGATTCAGCGGGGATGAACATCGCTCGCTTTACGTGTATAACTCAACGAAAACGACTGCACAATAACTCAAAGTAATCAGTGCAGAACATTTTTGTTTCGTATAAAAATTCGCAGTTTAATGATGAATTTTAATCATCGTAGTACAACAAAATTTACAAAATTCAAAAATGATTTGCTCCAAAAAATATTTAAAAACGTAGAAATAGAGTTATAGAGATGAGGCATATAAATTAATTTCTGCTTTTGTGTTTTTGCTGAAACGTAAGAGATCAAAATTGAACATTCGTAGAAAGTTTATAATTTCAATCACAAGTTCGTAATTGTGACATATTGTACATGTAGAGTACATAAATAAATTAGAAAATTAGTAAAATTCAGTTTCATTAGTTTGTTTGTGACAAAAGAAGAGTTATAAAGGTTGATAATTTAAGGGAATCGTAAATTCCATACTTTTAGAAGCCTAATTCGTGAACAAGGAATTTCTTTAGATGATTTTTCCCCGAAAGAAAAATGCAATCCTGCAGATTTTAATATACCGATTGAATTCAGGTTCTTCGTCAGCATGACTTCTATCGCAGATATAATTACGTACAACGTGTCGAATGGCTTGAATGGAAATGTTCTTATGTGATAGCTCTCGAACGCTATGTCACGTATACCTCTTTATATTGTCCGATCACGAAACTCGATATCTACTTTGACAAGCTAGAATCTGGCAACTCCGTTTGGTCGATTGACGTCATTGAATGCACTAAAGGTCTATCGATTTATTTCCCATGACTTCTCCATTAGAAATGCATCACCAAAGTGTCGAACTTGTTTCTCATTCTTGTGGTATTCATGCGATAAGAATAACTATTTTATCTGTGACTTTTGATAGCTGATCTCTCTCAGGACCTTGTCACCAGTAGAAATCATTAACAAATATATTTATTTGTCTACAGTTTTCATTTCTTTTATTGACTTCGACCTGAAAGAATTCACGCAGAATTTTCTAAGTCAAATGTAAAACAATAGTAATTATAATACTCGGTTTTTTCAATAAGATTTGATCACCGAAACATGAATCTAAAAATCAATAATTACTTTTAAACATATGGAATCAAAATATTAATTAATAGAAGATTTTTTATCACTACGCTCTTCTGTATGCCCATAGGTAATATGTAATTGCATTAAAATTGTAATTTTAAATTGTTCAAATTCAGAAATTCGAATTTAATACATTTTAATAAATATCTAATCATTTAACATAACTAAAAAATCGGAGTGAATAGTATTAATCAAATACATTTGGATACTTTAAAGTAACCACAAAAGAATTCATTTTCAACAACAACTCTAGGAAATGCATAATAATTTTTGAGTAATCTGAAAGATAATATGCATAAGTTGCATAAGTTGCATCAGTGAATTTTTAAATGGTATCGGTTTCCCAGATCGAATACTTACAAATGCTTTTAAATAAATAACGTTCTTTTTCCTCATCAACCAGTTTCGTAAAGCGATTCCACCGGCAACAGGTGCACGAGCAAAAAATCAGAGGAAGAGGTTATATCAACTCAGGATTTCAGATTAATGGGATAATCTGGAAGAGAGGTTGCAGAAGAGTGACTGGCACGGAAACGGATAAACTCCAGACGTACGATGCAAATTACACATGAAATTTTAAGGGGGATTATTTAAAAGCGAATCCGTCTGATGGTATTATAAATTTCCATTCGAGGATCTCGCGTATGCATATGGCAATATGCAACGTGCGACTAGTAAGTCAACTTTCGTGTAAGACGTTTACCAAAATAATGAAATCAAAAAGTAATTTATTACATTACGAATTTGATGCAATTATAACAAAAATTATTAGATGAATTTGAGGACACTGTCATAATCATTTATTGTTATTAAACGAAGACATACATTTTTATTTTTCTCTTTCTGACAGTTTTATTTTGCATAATTATCTGCTATGTAGTAATTGTATTTAATACTGCCATTGTTCTTGCTGTGTTTTTTTATTTTTCAGTGGATTATTTTCTTTTCCTTACTTCAAATTTCACGAAGGTCATTAGTTTTAAGTAACCAGCAAAAATAGTGAGATTGTTGTAAACTTGTGGTTTATTTTAACATAATTTCTAGTATTTTCAAAATTTGCACATTCCACAAATGCATAAAAGTCGAGCAGTTATACTTAATAGAATGTCACCGTCTTTCATTCGCAATTGGAGTGTTAGATCAGAGGAATTGAGTGTCGAATTTATTGCAAACTGTACTATTAGTTTTGCAGTGTTTTCTTACTTGTGAGATTGTTTTCTCTCCTTTTCTTTCCTTCACCAGTACAAAATGAATTCCTTCGTTTCAAATTCAGTTTATTCTTTTTCCTAGTTTCATGGAGCCCATTATTCTAGCCAGCTTTGTATATGACATGACAATGCGTCTTCATACGTCTTGACAAGGCGAGCTTGTCTCGGCGGATGCACGGCTTGTGTTACCCGCGTGTACGAAATTTACCCGCGCACCCAGTCTTGTCAAGCTCTCTACTAATACTATACAGAGAATAGTACTAATATTTCACATTTACACATTAACATCAAGCTTATATTTCAATTATGATTTTCCGCGTGCGCTTTCCTTCGCGAACCACTCTCGTTGTTGAAAAGAAATTTTTTAGCTACAAATTCATACGTAGCGATCCTACGTACGACAACTTCTTCACACTAAACCTACCAACTACTAAAATCAATTAAACTGTTTTATCTTACAAAAATGACAAGTATAGCATGTGCTGGAATAAAGGGATTTATTGAAAAATTTCCCATTTTCATAGTTGTAAACTAAAAATAAACTAAAATATGAAACCAGTCAGTGGTGGGTTCAGTGTTAAATTGTTTATATGAAATTTGTATGCATCAGTTGCAAGAAAGGATAGTTGAATAGAAATTAATTTTATATAATAATAATGTAAAATAATTTCAATTGATTGAGAATAATGTGCCTGTACCATCCTTGCTGCTACCTACTCATTCTTGCCATAAATGCATCAAATCCGCAGTATAATAACCATGTGAATCTCATGTTCAGCTGTGCCATCACTAGCACACACGTCGCCATGCGAATCTCACAATTGTGCAATAATTTTTACAATTACTTTGGAACCCTGTAACTTTCAAAAAAATTACTATAATTATTTCAACAAAGATTATGTACATTCATCGAACGTAATTTAACAAGCATGCCAAGTATAAAGTTACAGCGCTTCACCACTTTTCTCGAGAAGAAGTCTTGTAATCGCAGTTTCCAACATTAATTTCAAATCGAACAACGACGAAAAAAAAACAAATGTTCTTCGACGGTAGCACCCTCCATCCTTTGAACCACGATTCCTAATTAGCAATATCATATTTAATACAAAGATTCCAGCCGCATGAATTACAGATGATTGCTCCAATTCCGGCAGACCGACGGATTACTCGGAGTCCATGAAATTTTCATTAATTTCTACTCGGATGTCACGTTATTAATTCAGTATTTGAACAAATCCGATTTGTCATCGAGAAATTTCCAGATAATAATGAGCTTAGAGGGGGACGGTGTCAAGATGTCCGGTTAATCCCGGAACACGCGGGCGCGACGTTTAATCAGCGTTTCATCGTTCGTGTCCTGATAAACAAGCGAACCGGTCTGGCAATCGTTACATCGAAAATGGAGTACGGAGAGTCGTGACGGGACGGGGCGCTTTTATCTCGCGTCAAAACGTAGTAATTGCATCGATTCGTGGCATTTTCCAGTTTGTTTCTCGGTTCCTAAGCCAATTAAAACTTGATCGAGCCATAGTCGTAGCGGTAGAGACGGAGAAATCCGGTTGGTCGGATGAAGTAAGCAAAGACCCGGCGTCCGGGAGCTGGCCCGGTACAAATGAAATTGACGGCGACGGCGTCGATTTTGAAAAATTCGATTAGCGTCTACAATGGCCGGGCACCCTCGGTTCCTGAAGCATCCCTTTGCCGTTCGCTCATTTCCGACCGCCATACCAATCACCCCTTTCCCGTTTCCTCTCCGCTCCACGGCTTTTATCCGCGACATTCCGCCTCCCGATCTCGTCCCCCCGAAAACCATCCCACGTGTCGGACCATGCACGTTTTTCACCGGACGCGTTGTTCAGGGAACGGTTCTCTTGAAATATCGCTGGATAGACTCGCGTCGGCGATGCAGGTCTTTATTAGCGAAAGTCAATATGCGTTGAAGCGACGTCTCATCGTGTTCACGGTGACTATGTCTTGGAGTCGCGAGCAGCGTCAAAGTCTAAATCCCTTGGTGTTCTCTGTGCTAGCCGAGCGACCCTGGATCATCTTCGTGTCTCGCAAGAGAACCCCGATGGCTGATACACACCGCTTTTGACGAAACTTTGCACAGGTGTTCATTAGACTAAGAATTTAGCTAGTATTCCTAACCTCTGAAACCTCTTCCGATGCTCACAAATCTTCTCCAGGTGAACGTGCTTTCGTCTAGCTGAGCTACTTTTTGAGTCGCACTAAACGATCTTGGAAGGCGAAAGTGTTATACAGGGTGAATTCGATAAAGCAGGACACCTAAATATCTCCGTTACTTTTCGTTGTACAAAAAAACTTCGTAGGACAAAGTTACACTGTTTGAAGGGCCACATATAACGGTGTAAGGGAAAAAAATGTCAAGGTTATTTTTATGAGATTTCAAGGTTATCGATGTTTTTTTAAATGGAATGATACATTTTCGTTAACGTAATGTTGTAGCTGACAAAATAACGAATTCATGCATGTAACAATATGACCTTCAACCGAGAAAAATGGTATAAATAAAATTCAACGTGTAAGATTCATTTGATGTATTTTTGTAACGCCAAATGTTCAAAAATACATCCCTTGAGCTGCTATACATTCAAATGTATCGCAACACACAGCATAATAACAGATTCCGTGTTGACAGGAGGACAATTATGATATACCTTCACCTATACGTTCGTACAGAATCGTGTTTATCCACTACTAATTACTCAGAAGACCTTCTTGCTATCAGATTTCCACAGTTTCTAAGATTTCTCGATCAGTTTATCGATGAACGTTTCACAATGCGTTACTCGAAGGAAGATAAGATTGATATGATTTTCATTTATGGAGAAAGTCGACAGTGTTTAAGAGAAGCCGTGCAGTTGTACAAGCACCGATTTCCTAATCGTAATTGTCCATCAGTTTCCGTTTACTCGAATTTGATAAATAAATTCCGTGAAACTGGTAGTGTCGAAAATAAAAAACGTACAAAGGTGAGGACTGTAAGGAATGAAGCAAACACAATTAATGTTGTGGCAGCAGTGAATACAAACCCTCATGCTAGTACGAGGCAAATCGCACGAGGAAGTGGCATTAGTCAAAAATGTGTAGTGCAAATACTCCAGGAACACAAATTTCACCCCTTTCACCTATCAATTCATCAAGAACTTCATGGTAGAAACTTTGTAAATCGTGTAAACTTTTGCCAGTGGAGATTGTGACATTTGGCGTAACAGAAATACATCAAATGAATCTTACACGTTAAATTTTATTTATACCATTTTTCTGGGTTGAAGGTCGTTTGAAGGTCATATTGTGTTACATGCATGAATTCGTTATTTTGTCAGCTATAACATTACGTTAACGAAAATATATCATTCCATTAAAAAAAAACATCGATAATCATGAAATCTCATAAAAATGACCTTGAAATTTTTGTTTCCCTTACACCGTTATATGTGGCCCTTCAAACTGTGTAACTTTGTCCTACGAAGTTTTTTGTACAACGAAAAGTAACGGAGATATTTAGCTGTCCTGCTTTAATGAATTCACCCTGTATAACCCTGCAACAACGTCCCAAAAACCGTTAAAATAAGGGGAGGAACTTTCCATCCTTGAAGATGCAAGGAGAGAATTCCTCCCCCAAGACGCTACATATGGGGACGTCGTTGAGGAACTGCAACGGGTCGGGTCGAGGTTCTGGCAAATGTCAACGCAATGACAAAACCCTTGGACCCGACCCCCTACGGCGCGTACTTGGCGAAGACGGAATTTTCGCGTCCGAAAATTCTTTCATTCCCACGCACAGCATCCGCTACACATTGTCTGTAGAAGCCGGAGTGCTAAGCAGATGATGTTTAAGCGTGGTGGTCGAGGTGCAATAAAGATCGTCCAAGTGCTTGATAGAAGGTGCTGAAAAATTTCGGGGTCCTCATCGATCAGAACACGCGTCGGTCGAAATATTTAGATCGTTCGCGTCTTCCAAGTGAAAAACGAAACCCGCTGCCAGACGCGGCGAGTGGAAAGTTGGATGGGCGGTTGCATGGCCTGCAGCTAGCGGGGATGCAGCGAACAAAAGCGGCAACCCTCGCACCTCGAAGGCAGTCGCTTAGAAAGACAGAAAAGCTGCCACGTATATGGTCGCCCGGGGAAGCACTGGATAAAATAGATTTCCCGCTAGCCGTCAGCTAGCCGACCAGAGAATGAACCCGCGTTTTCAAATAAAGTTCTTTTCCCCTCCCTTTTTTTCGCGCTGCCGCGCCTCTCGCTCCGTTGATGTTATTATTATCGAGCAACACGGCAAGAAATTGCAAGCTTCGCAAGGCCCCGTCCACCCACTCTCGCGCAATAAAATACGATCTCGTAATATCCGTGAATTTGCGTAAATTGTTACATTCGCGTTTTGCCTTGTAATTCACTAATATTTGTATTTTATCGTGCGAGCCGCGTCGAGCAGTCTAGCGTAACGTTTTTGCGAATTGTAAACCCGGGAACGCGAGTGTTCCTCTCTTGTATCGTTTAATAACCCGGTCGGCGCGAACACGGAGAATTAATTTGTTACAGGTTCAAGTCCTCTATTCGTTTACTTGATCCGCGGAGCGCATGGTACCCTACTCGGAGCTGGGAACAATAGCTTATTCCCTCTTGTTTAATATTTCATTTAGCGAAGATTTACCTGCTCAACTAGACACAGTCGTGATAAGAATGCGCATAATGTACCTGTGAATAAACTGAAAGATAGAAAGAATGAGAATACTGTGCAGTCACCTAACGTTTGCATCTCAAATAGTTTTTAAAGATACGTCAAATGTCTTAAAGATAAAGTTATACGGTTCAATGGGATTCGCACCATAAAAGTATTTGTTTTTCTTATTTTTTTTTCTTTGAAGATCTCAAGGTCGCCTTCATTTTTTGAACCCCCCTACGTTTAAATACTCTAACTATAACCTTGAATGACCCCGAGTAAACCTAACGAAAGAGACTATCATCTGGGTGTTTAAAAAGGGGTGATCCCATTAAAAACAATGAAGGTGACCTTCAGATTTCTAAAGAAAATATATAACAAAAATAAATATTTTTATGACATCGTGTGGGCCTCACTGAACCATTCATCTTGTTTCTCAGATATTCGACGTATCTTTGAAAATAACAAAGATATTTGAGATGAAAACATTAGCTGATTCACCCTGTATGTATAATTATGAAAATTGCCTGAAGAGTGTGGTTAAGCAACCATAAGTAAATTTCAATTTCAAGAATTTAAATATTAATAACTAACAGTACGCGAAGGTATATTTTCAATTTTGCTGATGCAGTTGTCGAACGTGGCTGTATCCACGATTTTACATATGATCAAGTTGCGAATGAAATTGAAGTCCCGTTGAAAGTCGGTCGGGTTTTTATCGCACTGTGTATCGTCGTTCACCGGCGTCTGTTGCAAATCCATAGAATCCACGGTAATAATTACATCCGATAAAACGTAAAATACGGGGCTTTTTTGTTTTATTTCCAGTTCCATCGACGATTATTCCATTTATTCCGGAAACACGGATGAACGTTCTCGCATGGAACACGTAAGCTTGTGAAACGATATTTCGACCGAGCTGAAATTTGTCCTGTAACCTTTTCTCATCAATGGCGTGATAGCGCGCGGGCCGGCGGGGGGGGGGGGTGGCGACGAACGCGAACGGACGATATAGTAAAATGAAAAATGTTTGCAATCAACGTTGTCAAAAAGTTCAATAAATCCGGGTCGGATCTGAGAATTTCGGATTCATGGCCATTCGGACAGTGTGTTCCAACGGTAAAGCGTCGGGCAGAATGTTCAAGCGTCGCCCCGTTTTGCGACGGATATTGGATTTTCTCTGTTTCCGCGCGTGTTGGTTTCGAGCCGACCCCATGTTTGTTGACAGAACTGTACAATTTGAGTTTTTTCCCCTCTTCCACGGACTGACCGAACACGGATCACGAAAACACATCCAACATTGTTACGGTTTACCCTAGGCTTATCCGCCGGCTGTGGAAGACAATTTTAATAATTTGCGTCCTCATTCTCGCGAAAATGGAATTTTTAGCGGGGATTGCTTTGAAACATCCACCACGCCACTCGTGGCTCTCTCGTTTCGGCACTTTACATTTTGATCGCTCCGGTATCAGTGTTATCGCGCTCATTACAACCACACTACCGATCACGTTTATAGCGTGTATCTTCGGAAAATAGATATCTGACGGCGTCTAAAGGTCTGTGCATACTTGTCGGTGGTGTCTACTTCATACTCGACGCTCAGATGTTTCTTTGGGACCTTTTTCCCGAACTTGAGATACCCAGAGGAAAGAGGCACAGCGTGTCATCCACAACATTTTTTACAGAACTGCAACGGACCAAAACGTTCAGAACCTTTCGTTTTTTGCGAAAATTACAAGTTAGATATTTGCAGAAAAATATTTTCTTGCAATTTGCAGAAAAAAACACACCACACGGCTGTCAAAAGACAGAAACGCAATAATATAGGAAGCACAACAGTAAACCTATCACGACCGGTTCTATATTTTTTAATTTAGGATTATTGAAATTGTGAAGGTGCTTTCATAAGAAATGATTTAATATCTTCATTAGAGCGCATGTTGGAATAACAGCCGCGCAAAGTCTAAATAACTTAAATCTTGCAATTTTTAAAACATTTCTTCCAACCTAGAGTAATTCCATTCTACATTATTTTTCTTCATTTTATGAATATGAAATTGATATGTTGAATATTTACTAACAGTTTAGATACCAGCTTATTTAATAATATATTTATAATAATGGTACAGTCATTTTTAGTGGCGACTCTGAGTCGGGCTAAATACTTGTTAGAGCGAACTCATGGGTATTTCTATCGTGCTTAGCACATCATGTGCGCAGACTACTAGTATTTCATCAGTCAATCTATTTTGCGTTTACCGGAGCAAGTAACGACGTCCATATAGATCGATTTGCACGTGCAGTGGCTTGTTTGGGTTTATTAAGCTCCGATGTTAACTTAAGTGACGATATACACGTGTTTCGTCGTTCGACCCTCGTTTCGACGAAACTGCATATATTAGTCCCGCCGGGCCGCGCCGCGCCGCGCCGTGTCAAGTGCTGTTTGAGTAAGCTCGGAGTGATATCAAGGTGAGTTCCGTTGAGTCCTGCGCCTGTAAGGAGACAAGCGGGAGACAGACAGACGCGATTCTACCAGCAAGCGACAAAGACGCGTACCCACGAACCCGTCCCGAACGAGTTATCTTCGAAACTCAGTGAACCGGATATTAGCTGAACTTTGTCCTCGAGTCAAGTGGAGGTTAATCGAACATTTCCTATTCGTTCTTCTCGTGGCTCGACAACATTTTCGCTATTAACCGGATACCAGAAGCGTGTAGAATTTATCTTCTCGTGGCTCGACGGAGTAAAAAACTGATTAATATTATAGTTGATATCTGACAAAATTGATTATGACAAAAACGAACAGATTAAGTGCAAAACGGAGGGAACGTTTGAAGAAATAAAAAATGTTGTATCACTTTTCGACTTGTTAAAATTATTTTAAGAAGAAATTAATGTCTATAACAGTTTCTTGCAATTAACGTAGACAATTTTTTTTACGAATTTATTGTTTTAGATTCACCAAGATTTTTAAGGTGAATGAAACATCCTCTATATCTGTTCTTAAACTTTTCTCGACAGTATCCAAAACTACAATATTATATTATTAATTATAGTTTGAGTTCTCATGAAATTTTGTTTTATTAAAAATAAGCAAAATTGATTTTTAATTGGCAGAGATGAATGAAACATGCCTGAACTTGTTTTTGAACCTTTCTCGACAGTATCTAAAATTACTAATTATAATGTGCATTCTGTCGAGGCAAATGTTTCACGAAATTGTCCATCGAAATTAGCAAAACTGAATTTTAAGCGGCAGAGGTATATGAAACGGCCCCGGTAAAATTACAATGTTATATTATTATTTGAGTTCTTTCGAAGCAAATTTCTTAGGAAGTTTTCCAGTATTAACAAGCAAAATTAATGTTAAGTGGTACAGGTAAATGAAACGTCCTCTTAAAATTATAATTCTCTTATTGGAAAACGATGAAATCAAACAAACCTTAATTTTGAATATAATGTAAATTACCATGTCGTATAGTTTAGGTTTGCTTCCAGTTGACTTAATGTAAATTCGAATTCAGTTTGAGCTTGGTCAGTACATTGGTACACTATAGAGTATTTACTCAATAGTAATATCGCATTTGATTGAGCTGCCAACTGATACAGTAGTTTACTCTATGATAGATCAAACGCATTTCATTTTATTACAACATTAGTTATGATTTTCATTGTTACATCTCCTATTGTTGTATCAAAACTTTTCCTATTTTATAAAAATGTGTCACATTCCCATAACGAACGGACGTGAACAACAATTAATTTAACAGCGTAAATACTCCAAAGCTTATTAGTACGCATGCAGGTGGATTATTGCTACCTTATGTAATGGTATTTTTAATTGAAGTAATCGGGCTAATTCCAAATAATTAATGGATTTGAATTAGTGCATTTCTCGAACCTATTGTATAATTTAAAAACTCTTTTGAGTATGTTAATTGTAATAACAACGTTGAAATGATATTCTACATTAATATCTAAATTAAGAAACACTGAAAAATAAAATTTCTTGTAATAACTAGAATACTAGAATATACTATATGCTATTTTTTATAAAAAAAAAATTGTCCAAATTCATTCACGTGAATTAAAAACACTGTTAATTAGTTAGCAATGAATTGAACAGGAGGTTTGAGCATTCTGAAAGCGTGATATCATTATCGACGTGGCGACAATATAGCATAAAAAATTTCCAAAATCATTCCAGTCCCGCAACGACAATCCGGCCACAAATCAGAAATAAAAATTGCAACTGCCACGACGCACGGAGTGCTCGTGCATTAACATGTGCATACCGAACAAGTACGCACCGATCTCGCTCATTCTCATTCACCATTCATCGTTCGAAAATTCGCGCAGCCGAAATCCCGGCGCGCAGCAACACAGCCACGGCCACAGTCGCACGTACCCATTATCAATCAGTCTCCTCCAGCCACCAGCTAAGAACCACCCACCTCGTCGTAGGCGGAGAATATTCAAACAACCGACCGAGTCGCGAAAAATACACCCGACAGGTCGTTAAACATCCCTTCAAAGCTCGCGTCACAATTGCAGCTCGCCCGAGGTGAGAAAAATCGATAGGCGGCGCGTTACACGAGCGAACTGCTGCTGCGGGGCGGAGGAAGGGGGGTGGAAAAAACAAAACGATGAAAAAAAAGAGTGCAGGAAGAAACCAAAGAAAGAAAAATGAAGAGAGAAGGAAAAAAAAATAAGCGAGTTCACGCAGGTAGAGCAGCGGCAAGCGTACCTGTAGCCTGATAAAACAGAATGTAAATCAGAACTAGCGAGAGCGAGTTCCATCGGACAGAGGACCTGGTCATCCCCTGTGCGTTCTGCTCGCACGGCGACCAATGTACACACACGGCACGATATACATATGTATATTACCGAAGTTTACTTGCTGCAGTGCAGTAGTAACATCGTCCTATCCCCTTCGTCCCCTAGCTACTCCATTTCTCTTTCTCTCTTGGAGCTGGGCTCACTTTCCTGCATGCAGCCGCCGCGTCGCGCCCCTCCCCCTCTCTCTCAGTCTCTCTTTCACTATCCTCCCCGAATCCCTATCATTGTCCCTCTCTGGCCCGCGCGTTTGCCTCTCTGTGGCCGCCAGGTCCTCCCTCTGACCGTATCAACCCCTCTATTTATCTCGATTCATCCCCTATCGTGATATATTTCTCTCCCTTTCGCTCTCTTTCTCTCTCTCTCTCTCCCTCTCTGCCAGTGTCTCTTGCAGCGGCGGCGACCACCGTCCAAAAATGGGTTCTCCACCTGGCCGAAATCGTTCCCGAAAAGTTTCGCTCGCACGCAGAGCCATCCTGCTGCAGCCTTGCTATACCCTTTCCTCCGACCCACTTGTACAAATACCACGCAGCTCGTTGCGCGGCTGGTTGCGCGCACACACACAGAAAGAGAGAGAGAGGGAGACCCGCACCTGACAGGTATTACGATGATAGATAGGCGCGTACCACTTTTTTTCTTCTTTTTTTTCCTTTTTTTCTTTTTTTTTTTTTTTTTGTTCCGGCACTGCCGGCGTGCTGGATCTCTTCCGGTCCTTTTGCAACTGGCTGGCAGCCAGCCAGAATTCGCGGTGCTCCCGCGAACCAGGGCACTGGAGTTCGACGTGTAGCATCTCCGTGGACAGCACCATTTCAAAATGAATTTTTCTTTCCTCTATCCTAGCCTCCTCCTCTGTTGCCCGCACTTCCCGGTGCTTGCTACTCTATTCCGAATCCTCGTCCTCGTACTCTTTCTGTCTCGCTTTCCTGACTGTATTTGGTAAGAGAGAGAGAGAGAGCGAGAGAGGGGGCAGCTGGATTCCCACCAAACCGCACAAGCTCGCCCCGGTCAAATGAGAGCACGACAGCAAAGTTCGGGCCAGAGGACCGCCGCGGTTTGCTCAAAAGAATTCGTTTTACGAGACCATTCTAGCCGAGCCGCCTCTTCGAGATTCTCTCTCACTCTCTCTTTCTGTCTCTCTCTCTGTCTGTCTGTCTCTCTCGTGCTATTCGCGCTTTTCAGCCCCGTACCCGCGGCAACTTGTCTTTAGCGGCGCTGCAGCTATGACAATTTGCTCCAATTGATTGCCGTGCATGATGCATACCACCCCGCCGGTCCTCATACTTTTATTTTTATGGCTTGCTCTCTTATGGATGATCGTTATCCGCGTTCGCTCTGTGACTTTACCCAGTTGTAGCGGACTTTATCGCGTGAAACACGGTGTAGCGTTGACGTTGCGAGGTTCCCGGAATTTTTGGTTTCAGGCTTTGTTTAATTTGATTGGGTTTCGTCGCTAGGTTAGACCGCGTAATTGGGTTCTTCGAATTTTGTAGGAACGCAATTTTGAACTCAAACGTGAATTGCGATATTAAAAATCGGCTGAAAATAACTCGGGCCCTAATTCCATTGGAAAAACACTGAAAGACTTTTTTACCATCTGTTTTGTTAAATGTTCAAGCGAAATAAGTTCGGAACAGAAAATTCGGTTTTTCTAAAAATCACGACACGGGCCCTTCTCCCAGACAGCCATTCATTTATGGTGTGTGACTGCATGGTATAAATATTACCAGACATAAAATATTTAACTAAAAATTTGATTGTAATTCAGTGCAAGGGTAATATAATTTTAGAGCAACCACCATTTTATATGCAAGAATAATCCTAAAAAGTTTGAAACCGAAAATTCGGTTTTTCTAAAAATCACGACATGGGCCCTTCTCCCAGACACCCATTTATTTATGGTGTGTGACTGCATGGTATAAATATTACCAGACATAAAATACTTAACTAGAAATTTAATTTTAATTTAGTCCAAGAGTAATATAATTTTAAAGAAACCATCATTTCATGTACAGGAATAGAATATTTTGCATACGATTATCTTTGTTTTAAGGATAAAATTCGAAAATTTTTAACACTGAAACGTGTTATCAAATTATGTAGAAATGAGTCTAATATACCCCTATCCTTGTTCTTCTTTCTGTAAAATGTGCTTCGAATTTTTGTTTGTAGGATCTCGCTGCTGCATCCCTTCGCTCGACGTTCAGCCGTGTGTAAAGGGTATGCTCTAGTAGGTCTCATAAAGAAAGGGTATCCTCGAAAGGTTCGTGCATAATCGTAAAGAAACAATGTTGCGAGGTTCGTCACATGTTTAAACGAGGAACCACCTATTTTGCTTTACAAGCTTCTATTTCCCACGTTTCACCAGCCATGAACGCGAAATATGTTTACAGTCTTTCCCATCCACGCTTCCAAACGAAAGAGGACATAGTACGCTATCGTAACAGAGCAGGGAATACGTCTATCAGAAATTTTTTATACAAACAAAAATTAATACGGTTTTTTGGAGGTGATTATTCGACAGTCAGTTAACACAAAATGAAACATTCTTACGATCTGCGATATGCAGGAGGTTTGGAATAATAATTAGTATGATAAATCTGAACTTTTTAGTACATTTTTTGTTTTTTTTTATTATTTATTTAGTAAGGTCGCGTCAACTACTTGGTCATTAGCGACCACGGATGATTATGTCTTTATTTTTCTTTTATTTGCATTATAAATTGTGATGAATATATTTTGGATTATATGATTCTTGTTAACAATAGACAGCGGATCTTTATGGAAAATAAAATGTTTGTACGTCAATTACAACAAACCGGAGTAAAGTAGAAATTTATTTCCTTTGTTATTACGTTTAATAGCTTGAAAATAATATAGCAGTGTCTTAAAATTTTTCTAATTTTTTTACTGTTTTAAATTACATCTACTAATTTTTCCCATAAATGCACAAAATCCGCTGTCTTGTTATCAACGTTTGTTAGGCATGATATTAATTGAAAAAAATGGTTTCAATTTTGTCCAATTTTTGTGATTGCCGAGTGGTTGATTGCAGGTTGGTGGTCAACCTGTTGAAACGTATTTTCGAGTCAGTCGAAACGTTCTCTTTATTCCAAAGACAAGCAGTTTTGTTATATTAAAAGATTGTCCAACGTTTCAGAAAATATTCTTGATCGAATAATAATTGGAAAAAATTGATCTTTCCTTAAACCGTCAGAATGTTTCCGTGACGTGACTGCGAAAGTCTCGGTTGCCCTGAGAAAGGGAACGGTCGTGAAGGGCAGGCGCAGCAAACGAACGATAGTCGTCTATAAAAGGGAGAACCCTTTTGTGAAAGTTCCATAGAGGCTTGTACGTTATCGCAAGTACGTAATCGTAAAGACTTAAAGTACAACGCCGCCGCGCGCCGCGCCGTGGGGGTCCTTTCTTTCGGGGGCAGCAACTGAGTGCGGCCTCATCATCCTTTCTTTATCCTTGCCTATCTTTCTCTTTCGGTCCTTCTATTCTGTCGCGCCCCCTCGGTGTTACTCAACTTCACAGAAGAATTTCAGGGACGCTTCAGACCAATATAAAAGACAAGACGTCGTCGTCGTCGGCGGCGGTGCGGCGCGGCGGCAGGAGTCGGGAACTCGGGGAAGAAGACCGTGGGCGGACGGGAAATTCTTTGTGAATTTTTCAAACTGCAATGAATTACCCGCGATAGTGGTCTCTGAACGCGGAAAACGAACAGGATCGACTCTGCTGGACTGGCGAACCCGCCGCACCGCGAATTGGAGCACGAACTGTAATAATTTGACGAGAAAACGGGCATAATGTTTGTTCGTCATTTATCTCTTTTGGCTGAAGAGAGAATCGTACCTTAATTTTTTACGTGTCATTGAAACGAGGAACCGTCAATCTTTAAATCTGCGGTAGTTTCAGTGACAGAAAAAATTTTTTTTTAATTCTCACAGATTTTTATGCGTGTAGCTCGCCCGCTACATCGCGAAGAAAATTCTTCTAATAGGCTTCTGATTTCAAAAATGAGTCCAAATTAATTTTAATTAGGGTTATTTTGAAATTTGGATTATTCTGTTGTATACAATTTAAAATTTATTAGAAAAATTTTAGTATTATTGAGGGGTATTAAATTTAAAATTTATTAGAAAAATTTTAGTATTATTGAGGGGTATTAAATTTAAAATTTATTAGAAAAATGTTAGTATGACAAGCTAATAATTGACATATAATAATTTGACTCTTGGATTTTTTAAAATTTATTTTAGTTTCATAAAATGACTAGTTTTATAAAATTACAAATACTTCTTCGACCCATTGAATGTCTCTTTCATCCTAGTGGCAGTTGAATTTACAATTTAAAATTCGTTACACGATCCCTCACCCCTTACGCCATTTGAATAACATTGAGAAGTTTGATTAACCTTCATTTATTTGATACGGAAGACATTTCATAAAAAATTGTTTATCATTATTAACAGCCAGGTTTTCGCACTCCTAGATAACTATGCAGCTTGTCCCGATGTGCGCCGCGCCGCGCCGCCGCGAATTGGAGCACGAACTGTAATAATTTGACGAGGGTCTACGTCCCTCTGTATTACTTATTTATTTTCATAGCGGCGCCACAACGGCGCCGGTACACACGCGGATTGATTTAATTTAAGGTGACGCGTAACGCGACAATCCCATTGGAATACGGCCGACATTTTGTGACACTGTTTATTCCGTGCGTACGATGTAGAATAATATGATTGCGGAATGCGGCGGTGGGCTGCACCGGCTATGTTATTGACGTGGAACTCGCTGAAGATCTCGCGGTAGCTCTACACACGAGGCTCCGACGTTATTGTAAATTGCGAATTTAAATCGAAATTCTAGAATAAATCTGCTCTTGTGGAACCGCGTTTTTGACGATGACGTGCACGGAGGCATTGCTTGTAGCGAGACGTCTTGAAATAGGATTTCATTATAATATACTACTCGGAAAATGCCATGTATAGTAATTATAGTTTATAATATTATCTAGTATTTTTTGCTGGGACATAGTTCTTATAAATACTATACAATACATCAATGATATACCATAGAATATACATAGTATTCAGAAAATACTACAGAGCACAATTCGTAATATAATTTAACTTTGTATTATAAGTAGCACTTGGCATAGATTTTATTATTGAAAGCACATACATTATTCAGGGAAACGTTCTTATTTCCAGAGATCCATAGTTTTCCTATTTTTTCTTGTACAATAGTTGATTATTGAAGAAAGCGTTCTTCAATTATTATTTTCTTCGGAAAAACTAATACATACGTGGTTGAGACAGTCGGTTCAAAATAAAATTAATTTTTCCCATCTCGAGCAGCCAACAGAATTGCCGATGCCATCAACGACAAAAACATGTTTTTCCAGCAGAAGAAAATACAGCCCCACTTTCTGCAATCTTTATCTCGGGGGAAGGAAATATACTTTTACCAACAGACGTTAAAAACTCTCGGGAAACTTTATTACGTAATGGTAAATATTGCATTATGAATTTGCATCCTTCGTTGATACGAGCTTTTTACTCGAATAAACATGCTTTGTCCAAGCATATATTGTGTTAAAAATTGCAGAAAATCTAAATAAATAGAGTCTTAATAAATTATATCTTTGGTGTTAATCAAAGAAGCTACTGCATTTGGAGATTAGAATAAAGATTCGTTTAATAATGCATCCCTTTTGTACAGATGTATGGTACTATTTTATTTGGATCTAGCGGCTAATGATGAGTCCCTGAGACCTCAGATCTCAAGACTGGCGGTCGTTTCAAGACTCTAGAGAATCGAGTCGGTCTCGAAATAATCTCGAGACTTTCAAGACGGTCTCTGGAATCTACAATTACGTTATTTGCAAAACCACTGCTGCAGTGGAATAAATCGTCGTGGTAAAAATAACAGTTTCATGAACTACGTTTCTTTCGGAACAAATCTATCATAATACGGATTAGATACATAAGTGAGACACAATACTAATTCAATAACAAAACTTTCTTCCTTTTAATTATTCTTTTATGCACACATGTTTTTCCTTTAACAAATAGGTTCCAATATTTTCAATTTACGATTATTGAGTTTGATACACGAGGAATTAAACAAATTTATTTTTTGGGATATATAGTATTTAAAAAATGACTTGACAATTTGGATACAAAAAATTCTTGTTATTTTTATACGAACCTAGTGTTTGAAGATCCCTTGTTCTTTAATTAGTCTTTTTCGATCGAGTTTGGTTGCTTTTTCAGTGACTGAAAAATGTAATTTTGGGCCGCCAGAATTTTGAGCACCCTTTTTTCTCCTCTTACAATATTCTTGCGCCCCTCTTCTCTTAATTTTTTCTTTCGATATTTTTATAGGATTGAGTAAAAATTCAATAAACGCAGAAAGTATGTTTTTTTTTTATCAGCGTACTTTTAATTTAATTTAAATTAGGGATTATTTTGGTAAAATTACAAGATAAGACATGCCAAAATTTTGGACCTCCTTCGATTACAACCCCCCCTCCCCGCGTTGCGGAGTATTGCGGTATTGTAGTTCCGCCGCTGCTGAAAATCGTGATGGTGAATTCACTTTATTAATAATTGCAAAAAATTGTGTAATAGTGATCGAACCAGCTGTGCTCCTAGAATTTCTAGGGTTAACAGAATGTTCTGCCACGTGACAGAAAGTAACTCACCGGTGTAAGTCGATTTGGCACGCTGTCCTGAAACATTCAGAAACGTCGGTGGTAGGCGTTCGCACGAGTCTTCGAACTGTTCGGAATCGCTTCGGAATTCAGTTTCAGACCGAAGGACTTAAAAGAACTTCGTTCGATGAAGTTCGGACACGTTTGAAACTTTGACACTTGAACGGTCTCCGGCGAACTAGAGACCCTAACGAACACCGTCCACCTTTCCTCATAATGCAGCAGCGGCGGCATTCTCGCGGAAATCGTGCAAACGTTTGCATTCAACCCCATACCGGAAACAAATCAAAAGGCGGCCGGTCCGCGACGTAAAATCTCACAGCGCAGCGCGGCGGCGCGCCGTAAACTTTCGGACATCAAGAGACCTTTCCGATATTGTGAAAGTTTCAATCTTCAAATATACAGGCGGATCGTGTTTTAATAAGCGCAGCTTGTTAGGACGCGTTTCATCCCGCGTTCAACTTATGCATATTAAACTTCTTGTTATATCAGTCAAACATTCCCTGTAAAATTACATTTACACCGTCCGCGGAATACGCCAAGTTTTCCTTCGTCTTTCTACGGACCACCTTTAGAAGTTGAAACAGAACAAGAACTTCCATAAACATGGAATTAACATCAAGGGAATTCTACGTTCATAGAGTTCTGCGAAGATTTTTCATTGATAAATTTTTAGAAAACATAATTCACACGTTTCTCTATTTCCAGTTAATACCGATATAATTAAATTCAAACGAATATTTCACATTTCTAATATATCATGGTCTATGGCTATATTTATGCAAACAGTTTTTGACATATTTTGGTATCTATTCCTTTGAGATCCACGTCAATTTTCTTTCGCGTAATATATTGGGTTGAGATGAAATTTAAATATTTATTCAATAACATATTTTCCACTCTGTTCTACTGTTTTTTCTTTTTACATTTTTTAGGTAACTTATCTTGTTATTGAATAAACCTGCAAATAAGTATCTTAATTTCATCTTGCAATTTTCTTAATTAATAATTGAAGAATATTGCTGTAGAATTTATCTTTGAGTTTTCTTAATTAATAATTGAGAAATATAACTACACAGAGAAAGATAAAACAAAAGTAAGAACAGTATCTAAGAAACAGTTTGAAATATAAATGTTCTTTAAAGGCACGGCGAATATAAACAGTGATAATCAGTACTATAATTAAGACGTGCCTCTTTAATGAAACGTTCCACAGCGGAGCGTCTTGAAACGAAGTTCGCTTGCATAGTAGTTAACTCAAAACCTTCTTCATTGTCAGAAAGTATTTCAGAAAACATTTGTTTCAAACGGAGTAATCTCAGTAACTGGAAGATGTGACTGAAGCAACCAAGTACTGAAAGTTTTGTAAATCAATAAATAAAGTGAAACAAACAAATGCACAATAGTGTAATGTAAAAGTGCAATATAGACTCATAAGAAATTCGAGATTAAAGCAATTTCTCCCGATTTTCTGTGTGTAATATTAGTAAGATTCTGACCAATAAGCAATTATTTTAATCATTTCTTCTACCTAATTACCTTCTCAAAAATCCAAATTGTTTAGATTTTAGAAAGTTATTGTGTTTTAAAGAGAGTAATCTTCTGGAATATTCTTGTATATTCTGATATACAATATACTTTGGTTACTCTGATTGTTATGCGAACGCGTCCGCGGCTAGACTTCCTTTTAAGTCAAACGGAGGGCATAACTTTCCGATCCGAAATTTTATTTTCGTTGTCGCGACTCGCGTTGGACCCTATCACTGTTTATAGGAATAGGGTTAGTACGATGAGCAAGTAAAACACAATTTTTAAGTTAACGAAATATTCTTTCAAAATGACTTTATATATATATAACGTGGACTCGACCTTTTAACAAAAACAACTGAGCTGGAGGACCGAGAGTTCTCCTATTTATCATACCGGTCCTCCCACCTTTAACGAAGTCATCCCTACTTTTGGGACGGTTTGGGGGTGGACGGAACAAAAGGACTCTGTATTTTTAGCGTTCCCAAGAATTTTGCCAAAGTCGCACATCTGGCGACCAAACTTGGGATTTTCTGCGCTGGAGCTAGAGAACGAATGTTTTAAACGTTTTATGGTAGGGACAGACTCGAAGGTACCCGAGTACGGACGGCAATTAAGTGGTGAAAACAGGCCCAACACCGTAGCCGAACTACAAAAGTCACGTACCGGGCCCAGTGTGCAATAGTGGGTGTCCCTACCATAAAACCTCGTCCAACGCAGTCGCTAAACACTGATACATATTATGGTATATTCTAGTGTAAACGCGACTGCACAGTACATAATTCGGCAACTAAAATCGAAACTCCTTGGATACAACGCAAGATCAATTCGACCAGTATGGGAATGAAGCCTTAGGCTCGCCTAAGAGAAGCCGTGCTCCCGAAGTATCATTACCTCGCTGGCGCCAGCGACGAATTTCCAGTGTTGGTGCCTCGCCGTTATTTAATTCGAGCGCGTCAGCGAAACAATTCAATTCTTGTCACCCGATAATCCCGCGAAAACAAGGGCGCGAACGTTAATTTCATTTAACACCGTGACACGATCATTTCCCTAGAAATAATCCCCGACGCGGCGCAGCGCGACTAGCAGCGAAATATTTCAATGCAGGTTGGATCTCTGACAGCGTGTCAATGTTATTACCGAGAGTTCTCGCGGGTGTGGGGCATCTGCCGAAGCGAGACGTTGGAAAAAGGCTGGTGGATCAATTAGAAAGCCAATTTACCTGATAGTCCATGTAATTCCCGTAGCCCATGTGGTTGCAGGTGCAGGCACATGCCTGGATGTGCCTCCGCATGTCTAGCTCGACCTCCTCGCCGCAGACACCTCTGCTGGTAGCCATCATGGTATCCCCCATGCAATAACCGCTGGTACAATACATCCTCGGATCATTCTGGTCAAGGTAGCCTCCGCCAGTGTCGTCGTACCCAAGTCCACTGGCACACCTGGAATCCGAGGTATATCCCACACGAGATTGGGGACGCTCCTCGTATCCCAGCCTGGACTGGGGCCGATGGAAAGTCGGAGGTACATCCTACGGCAAAAATTTTTAGCGTTCCGTCAGCACACCCGTTCTCACTCACCAACAGTTTTCAGTTGATCACGGGCTTTTGACCATTGCACAGGGACCTGGCAACGGGCAAAAACCAGAAAATCAACTTTCATGTTCGCATTTTAAGCCTTCATACAAGTGTTCCTATAGATATCTATTACAAAGATAAGTTATTATTTGCATAATCTATAAGTTATTGTTATTTCTGTATTTTATAAGTTACTACTATTTCTATATTCTAGGACAAGTTATTATCATTTTTTTATTTCTATATATTATTATTATTTCTATATTTCCATATTATTATTATTTCTATATTTCCATATTATATAAGTTATTATTATTTGTATATTTCTATATTCTATAAGTTATTATTACATCTATTGATTATGTTTCTATATTCTATATTCAATAAGTTATTATTATTTCTGTATTTCTATATTCTATTGTATGTAATGATATTTGGTCCCTTCAGGGTTTCAAATCCATTCCACCACCTCTCCCTCATTCAACGGCCACAGCAATTCTAATCGTGACTAAACAACTAGAACCCAGTGACGTAATTTAATAACTGTGTTTGAAATTATTGTATAACTGACTGAAGATTTTTAAGCTTCCTTTTGTTCCTGTTGATAGACTTCGTGTTAAGTGTTAAAAAAAAAATATTTTTTACAATATACCGTGAACCAAATTTACAATGAAGTTCGAGAGAGTAATCCTTGCGATACACGTTAACTTTTTATCCCTCTAATTATTTTATATTTTTATTAAGTTTTTTTAACAATTTTAATATATTACAGGGTTTGTTAGCACAGCAGAGATATTTTATTATTGTTTCGAGAATCTAGTAACCGTGAAACAACTACCGCCACCCATCGCGTTGAAACACCGTTTTTGTTTCTGAAAGTTGCGATTGTGAGCGGTACACCGTGCAGACGCTTCACGGGCTCACCCTCCGCACATTAAATATTCCCTCTAGACTGAAGACTCGACTTTCAATCTCTTCGTTTTAAAAATTACAGCGGCTGGACAATTACCTATTAATAAATTTTAAATGTACTGGAATCTCCGCAGCGTCGGGATTAATTAACTTTTATATATTAAGTTTGCCCGAGTGGATCCTCGCAAGTTTTAACGACGATATTTTGCTTTTATTTCATGTTGATATTTAATTAAACTTGATTAAGTATTTATTAACGTGTTTGCCAACGTTCTGGCATCTTTCAGTGCATTTGATTTTTATAATATCGACTTGCGTTTTAGAATATGTGTATATACACTTTATTGTTAATTGAATAATATGGATCATAGTAAGATGATTTCAATAGTACATGTTTGATAAATCAAAAAATACTATAAAATATTCCAAAGAAAATTGAAACAGTAGGAAGGTGATATTTAAACCTGAAATTCTTTAAATCCATTAAATATTTTTATTAATAGTGTGTATACCTTTAAATCTATTATTGTGGTTTATTGCTTTAATTCAGCCTTACAGCTATAAAAACGTTCATTATGTAAAATAAAAATTAATTCCTTCTTTTAATAATTTGATTAAGATGATGGTAATATGTCAATGATTTTAAATGGCATTCATCCACTTACAGTTTCATGTTTTATTTATTAATTTTTTACATATACGCATAAAATTCGCAGTCTATTTATAAAAAAACAATATATAAAAAAATAAACGTAGTATCGTGTACTATTTAATGAAGAATTGCACGCTTTCTATTTCTATGAATATTGCACGTAAAGTTATATCTTGAGGAAGAATCTCGAAAAAAGTATTAACAATAAAAACGAAAATGTCTAAAGCAGAAGACCGAGTAATTCTGAACATTCCAAAAAATACCAAAAATTATGTTCGCACTAACTTGGTCGAAATAAGAATATACAATCACTCCCACTAATATTCGGACACTAATAAAAAAACGATAACTTTTTCGATATTAGACCATACGACTTGGATTTTTTTTGAGAAGTTAGAGCAATTGGTTTATTACGTAACGTGAACAAATTTTTGGAAAAAATTGCAATTAGTCGGAATTGCAAAGAAAATATTAAGAGTTGTATTTTGCAACTTTTTCATGTGGGCATATGTCGAAAATTTAGAAAGCACGTTTCGTAGATCTACAAAAGGTCGATGATTATTTGATAATCTGCAAAATTGTTTATTGATTTTTTAATTGATCGAACCGTAGCGCCAATAACATTGGAAATTTATCTACAAAAGGTATTTTAAAAATTTTCAAGATGGACCCACATAAAAAAAGTTGTAAACTTATAGCTTTTTCCCTAGAATTCCGACGGAGTAAACCAATTGCTCCAATTTCTCATGAAAAGTTCAATTTGTGTGGTAAGAATATCAAAAATTTGTTTTTTTATGAGCGTCCGAATATTAATGAGGGTCACTGTATGTAGCTGCCTATCCCCGAATTAACTGGACAATCGAATGAAATCGTTACTGACTCGCATTGTACTATTTCGTTGAAATAGTATTACACTCAATTGTACTCGTTAGTAAGCCGAACAATGTTCAGCTGCAAATTAATGTTTTCATTTACAGTGGCGTGCACGGAGCGTGAATTCGAACCACGGGGAGACTCGCATATCGCGGTTGTTTGACGAACTAAAAACGACAGGAAGGTGCCTGTCGAAATCCTCTTCGTCTCGTAGTATTGCATATTCGGGAAAATGGAAAATATTCACGGGGAGATTCGCGTCGATCACTGGCCAAACGCTCTGGCCCACACTCGATGTATCAAAAACAATTGTTGGCAGCCGTTTAAAATTTAATAGGGCAGGTGAAACCGGTATATAAATGAGTGCCGCGTGAACTCAGCGGAATACGGTCTCACGAAACATTATGAAATTTCCATGGAGTTCGCTCGAATGTCCCCCCTCTCCGCCCCGAAGGATATTATTCCATCATCCGCGAAACGGAACCACCCTCAAATTAAAATCGATATACCGCTGTTCGGAAGCTTTTCAACGTGAAGAATTATAGGGTAGCAGATTACTCATACGGAATGAGGCCTGATTAGAATTCGAACGATGTGGGTCAACGGAATACGCTCCGCATTATCCGTAAGACATCTTCACGTGGAATGCTCGAGTTTCCGTCGAAGAGACTTGGAAAAATCAAGGCGCAGGCGAGCTGAACGACACATTTTTCCCCATATTTAAAGGTGCGTACGGTCAATAGGGCAATTACGTTGGAGTTGTACAAATTTTTATGAGCCACTAACTAAATTAAATCTTGTATCTTTTAGAAATTTCAAAATATTGGAGCATCAGTGAACTGTTTTTTTTAAATTAGTTTTGTGTCGCATATAAAGCAAAATTGGAAAATGAATAAAAATTATTCTGTAGTTAATTTGTGGCGGTGAGATTATCTATCATCTGACTACAACAAAACAATGATAATAATAAACATTCCTATTCCGTACTGCTACATTTTAATACTTTTCTGGAAGATTTTCGAGCTTGCTCAATAAAGGGACTTCGAAAAATCATGGTATAGGGGTTGGTGGGGGTGATAAAGATATTTTTGTTCCCAGCAAAATCGGAAAATGAATAAAAATGATTCCCACGGCAGAGGGTTAAAAAAAACCATTAGCTGATGTTATACGTGGCGCGTACAACTGAGGAAAAGGACAATAAATCCGTACAGTGAATCGCAGAGTTCCCAAACTTTATGACGAAACATGATTTACGAGAATGGTGTTGCAAGGGGGAGGGGATGGGTGGGTGACGTATTCTTTGATCAGCCTTGTGTAGAAATACGAGCTGCGTAATATTTCACTCAATTTTCAGATTGCAGCTGCGCTCAGCTGCGCGCAATAAAGCATAGAGTCCATGACAGACGAGCTTTATGGTAATGGCGATCTTTAGATAGTGGGTGGGGGTGGACTGGAGTGTTATTTTTTTTCTGGGGTTTCTGTTCCACGGACGAACTTTTTTTTGTGGTTTACATCCGAACGATGAATTACACGCATTTCCATGACGCGAACATGTGGAAGTGTCGTTCAGTGTGGCTGCGTCTGCATCGCGTTTCGCTCCCAGTCGCTGACTGAGGGAACAATCGCGAGTATCGTGTACGCGGAAGCTATCATCCATCGGCATAATGGGAAGCGTTAGTTGTTCGAGCGCGACGGTTCACTGGTTTTTTAAATATACTGGAGTTACAGTTCCACTTGTTTCGGAGCGTAGAAAAGTTTTCCAATTTTTCCCAACTTCTTCCGGCAACAGTTCCGACCCCCTTCTCTCTAATTTTCCGAGGTTTATCGTAGAAAAATCTTTGGGTCCTAGTTTTTTAATGAAGAAGCATAATCATTGGAAAATTCATGGTGTAGGGGAACGGCGCACAGTGCGGCACGCAAATGGTCATTCGGGACAAAAATCATAACTTCTAAACTAATCAATTTTTGACCTAAGTACCTTAATAAAGGGGATACAAAGATGCATCGATTAATGCACCGAAACTATAAGGTTCCATTAGTAAAAAAATTTATTCTAATTTTTTTTTTAATGAAGAGTTTTTTTATGATGTTATTGCAATTTGTTGTCAACTTTGTTCAAAATATTTTTTAATTATGTGGTTAAATTTAATTATATCTACTATGATCCATAATTATTTGACAATATACAACACCGTATTTTTTTACTAGTATTAAGTAATGGTTAATAAGTGTATCCCACGACCGAATCGTCAGTTAAAGTGCCGTCTCTAAAGGCAACGGTCGAGTATGTGTCATTAACGATAATGATCGCGGGCGAACTGTAATAACACTATCTATATCTGTGCCGTGGCGGAGGCAATTCAAACCCGGCCATCGAGGCCCGTTCATCTGGCGGGAAGTACTGCGATCAGGAATCGCGAGTTTCTCCCTGCCTGCCGTCCGACCGAGTTCGGTTCGAGCAATTCCAGCCCGACTTGAATCTACCAGTAGCCATTATGGGTTTTCGGGGGTAGAGGCTGGTCCGAAAATTGATTCGTGCCGGCATGCATGCTTTAAGTTCGAAGTTTTGCCGTACGTCTATCTGGCCGGTATCGATTTGGCCCAGTTTCGCGTCCCCCGCGCGTTTCCTCGCCATATTTTAGGAATTCAGCGGGCGCGCGGCCGAGAAAGAGAGAAAAGAAATAAAGAAAGAAAGGAAGGAAGAAACGGGCAAAGGCAACCAGGGATAAAACAGAAGCCGGCCAGGGCGGTGAGGGAGGGGGGACAACGCTACTGTCGAAAATAAATCAACGTTATTCTTTGCCAATAATCCCGAAAATGGAAGTACCTGTCCCGTCGTTTCGCGTTACCTAGGCTCCTGATGCAATTCCGATGCATAATGCGCGTGTGTAACGGCCACGTACCCAATCGCCTTTCTATTCCTCCACACCTCCCCCTCCCACCAACAAGGATGTTCCGCGTGAATTGTTATCACCACCCGAGAACAGATGGATTTTACGTGTAGATTTGCTGCCGCGGCTGATAGAATTTGCAGATCGAGAACATCTGCGGGGTACGTAATATCAACACTAATTCTCCCAGCAGCGGAATGAATGACGGTTACGTTTGAAGAACGTTAACGTTCATACATATTCCACGTCTCTCTGGCTCAGCCTCGCTGCCCACAATTGGTGGAACGTAAGAGTTCGGCGGTTAGAAAACGAATTTCGAGTGTTCCCGATTTATTTATACACGCTTCGATTAATTAAAGAAATGCTTCATAATGAACTAAGGTTAAATGAAAATGTTTTTTATCCCTTAATCATCTTCAAAAGTCGAAAATAATCAAACGATATACCTAAATTCTTTTAATGTATTTGAGTTTTGTGGTTAACCTATTTTTTTTATCACAAGCGCATAAAATCTATAATCTAATCATGACTTGATGTACAAACCTTTCGTTCAATTTCCACTCGATTCATGTTTAGTCAATTTTATTATTGATTTTTACATATCTTTTATGTACAGTGGATCCAAGAAGTATTTCAACACTAAATACCCGATTCTCGAAA